>JAQQSY010004059.1:0-12564 GCA_028646535.1 Procyon lotor
ATCCTTGGCCATTTGCTATTTTTTATTTACTTTTTTTTTATTTTACTTTTTTTAACTAAAGCTATCCTAGTGAGTGTGAAGTGGTATCTCATTGTGGTTTTGACTTACATTTCCTTGATCACTAATGATGCCAAGCATGATTTCATCTGCTCATTGGAAATTTGCATATCTTCTTTCACAATATTTGTTTCCAATTCCTTTGCTTATTTAAATCGGATTACTTGTGTTTTTGTTATTGAATTGTAAGCACTCATCACAATATTCTCAATTCACACAAAATTATAAAAAATTAGAATATGTATATTAGAATAGTTTATCACAGAATTTCTTCACAGAAATAAAAATTAAAAGTGAAGCTATAATGAGGGTAAGATTTCAGTGCTAGACATGTGCTAGACACATAATGCAAAATATTCACAAATGAGTAATTAATTAGAAACTATTTAGTTGAATCAAATAAATGTATCCAGAGAAAATAAACTTATTTAAGAATGTGATATTTTCAGTGAGAAGTATCTCTTGGAGTGTTGAGAGCACTGGGAGCAATATCAATGGTTAATTAGGAGCAAACTACCAAATATAGTATTTTTCTTATTTCTACAATAATCTGAATTAATATGAAATGTAAAATTATATAGAAACTAAATTACCCTGAATGCTGTAATATCTCATATTTAGTACTCACTAAATATTTGTGAAAAATGAGTAAAAAAGAAACAGGTGATGTATGGAATTGTTGAATCACTATATTGTACATCTGAAAGTAATATAATACTGTTAACTAACTAGAATTAAATATTTAATAAAAATAAGAAAAACAAAAAAATGGCAATTGATTTTGTGTTGTTTGCATTGGATTTTGAAAACTAGAAAGATGTAATTGTTTCTGCTCATTTATTCAAGGAGTTAATGCTAAGTATAAAGTGACTGAAAAATTAGAGAACTATCTTGTATGAATAGTCTGCATGAACAGCAATAGGCAAACACCTTTCAGAAGCAGTTGAGAAAATATCAATTAAGTACATACTGAAGTGAAATCTGCAAAGAAGTGTTAAAATTTACAATAGTAAAAATATGTGTGGAGCAGGGGAATAAAAAGATTTTCTTGTACAAATGTCCAAAGATCATGAAAATTTAAGGTATTTAAAGTCCATGGTATGCATTGTATTATTTTTTAGCAGATACTTTGAGGAATTTTTAAAATATATGACTCTAGCAATCTTATTAAGCCAGTAGTGTCAATGGTAAATGATATTCACACTTGTGCACTTAATCATTGCTATTTCTGTGACTTTTTATTATAATAGAAAATATCCTTATTTATCCTACAATACACCAGTTTTATACTTTAGCAATGGTGAAGTTTTATTTCAATTTGTCGAGCTCAAGGTCAAAATTGAAGTTCTTTTCAATTGAAAGAACCATTTTCAATGACTATTATTTAACACCGAATGATTTTGCAAATTAGCTTTTGCTATATACTTGAAAATATTTCTTAGTGAATTCAATCTAAAATTACAAGGTAAAATACTGTTTATATGTGAAACTCGTATTGTGGCAAAGTCATTTTGAGAATGACTGATGTTTGAATCACAAGTAATGTCAAGCAACTTAATACACTTTTTTATCCTGTAAAAAGTTAAAACAACAACATAGTTATTCCCACAAATATTTGCAGTAAATATATTTTCTAAGTTAAAAGTCAACAGCCTTTTTTCAGACCTCAATGCAAGCACAAAAGAAATTTTCATATTGACGAGTTTCTATCTAAGTTCTCTTTGGAATCGACTGATCTGCAATGTGATGACAGGCTAAAGGGTACGTATCAAAAGAAAAAATTAATATAATTATATAAATGCCTTCCGAGTGGTAAATATGCCCAATTAAAACCATACACTCATAGACTGGTAACAGAATTTAGCAATATTTATCTAAGAGAAAAGACATATTTGAAGATTACATGTAAAATCTAATCACAGATCAGCATTAACAGAGGAAGTATTACAATTGATTTTGTTCATGAACACTAATTTTGAATGCTAATTAAGGAAAAAAATCCCCCCTGAACTCTATAAAAAGAGTTACTAGTTACTAGTTGCTAGTTACTAAATACATATCCGATTACTAAATATGTATCTAAATATGTTCTAGCTACTAAATATGTACCCCAAAAAGTATATGTGACTTTAATTTTGTATTTTAAAGTTATCAATTAATATTTGTGTATATTTTCGCTCTTATAGAAGGATCTATACAGTAGCCTTGATTTGAATCTGCTACAAAAAATCTACAACTGTTTGTTACCCAGATCTATACTACACTTTTTTGTGTGTAAAGAAAAAGGAGAAATAAAAAATACATATGTATCTGCAGTTCTGAACAAAAAGACACAGGAAAGGTAATTGAGAGATTAATGAAACTGATTACCTGTAGGATATGGATAGAAATGAGATGGAAAGAAAATAGGGAATTAAGGAAGATAACATTTCTCTGAATATGTTTTTTTGCATAGTCCTGTTACTTCAAACCATTTTAATTTTTAACATATTCATAAATAAGTAAATAAATGAATAAATGAATAGATAAATAAATAAATACAATCATAAAGGGTTGAAAATCTCTGAAACTCAACATAGACTCAAATGAACCAAACTGTATTTCAAATGAACAATATAAATACCCTAAGGGAATAAAAAAAATTAACTCAAGTCAATTTGAATATAGTATTAGAATTATATATTCTCATGCTAAACACAGAAAATTAATAAATAAAACAAACCCCTTCAAACAGATAATAAACTAATTCCGCAAGAGCAATAGCACTTCTAAAACTCCTTTTTATACATTCAAAATTTTAGCAAATGAGGGGTGCGTGGGCGGCTCAGTGGGTTAAGCCTCTGCCTTTGGCTCAGGTCATGATTTCAGGGTCTTGGGATCAAGCCCCGCATTAGGCTCATTGCTCAGCAGGAAGCCTGCTTCCCCCTCTCCCTCTGTCTACCTCTCTGCCGACTTGACTTGTGATCTCTCTCTCTCTGTCAAATAAATAAATAAAATCTTTAAAAAAAATTAGTAAACAGTGAATATATTTTGGATAATGGAACTTTTTCACTGTCAGAGTAGACAGTTACAAATATGGAAGGGACAAAGAATAACAACATGGGAGCATTGGATTGGGATTAGTTATCAATGTAATCTGGTGGTTTTGTCTATGCATTTTAGATAGTATGACATAAAAATGGATATATATCTATCTATATGAATAAATGTATGTTGCAAAAATTACACAGGTTGGACAGATAAAAGGAATCATAAGACTCTACAGAGCATAAATATGTGGGGTTTTAATACAGGTAAAGGTTATGGTGCAGCAAGACAAATAAGTTACAGGCAAGCTTTGGAGTACTCGGAGAGTTCCAGGCCCAGTTACCCAGGATCCTTTATTAGTTTCACAGGAGGAGTTTTATTTGCAGAACATGAACCACCAAGTTTTCCATGCAGAATATTTCAGTTGAGTCAGCCTCTTATACACTTAATTTGTTACTTGACAAATCAGGTTGCCTAGTAGGTTTAAATAGATTTAAGTTGTCAATTTATACATTTTTAAACTATATAAACTAGTTGGCTTTGGGTATGCTTTCATGCACGCATGTATTGATACATGTATGTCAATATGCATTTATATGTTATATCTCTGTTAGTTGAAAGGGTCTGGATACAATGACACCCCAGTAGCAATGAAAGCAGCTAGTACATACATTTTGGTTACTGAATATTGTTCTCCGCTAACAGAAACTAAGAGTCTTTGGGAAAAATGGCCAATTACTTAGCGTAGTACTTAAGAAAGCATGGGATGTTTTCTTGTTCCAAAAAAGGAACTATTTCAGACAAAAGGATTGTCTGACTAACTACAGGTGCTCTCTGGGGAAGGGGAGATAACAGAAAAATGAAGCAGGCAGAGGGTTCTCCCCGAGAGGGCTGGGGGTTTCCAGTTGCTCAGCTTCAAGGACGTATATAGGGTACTCTCCCCCAGAGGCCTGTTACTAGCACATGTTTTTCTTAAGGCTATATCTAAGCATGCTTGGCAACTAGTATAATTTCTCATGGGTTATATTCTATGCAGTACATTGTTCTGAGGGACAGTTACAGGAAAGGGTCAGATCTGGGAACATTTGATCTATTAAACAAAACTCAGCAAATCTTAGCCTCAAAATAAATATAAAAGTAAAGGATCATAACAAGTTTACTAAAGTAAGTATCAAAAAATCCACATCGATAAAAATAAGTAAATATAAAAATAAGCAAATATATATACAAATAATTGACTATAAAAGGAAAATTATCCCTTATAGTACAATGCCAACTAATCAATGAGAAAAAATGATTGACTTCGAAAACTGCCATTTGGTAGCAACAATTGATTCTGATCATTAATGTCTACTAAAACTAGTGAGTGAGTAAGTGAAGAATATGAAATATTTACATAAATCTTAAAATTATCTGCCCACAAGATACTTATTCCTTACAAAGGGTAACCAAGTATGTGATCACAGTGAAGAAACATAGCATTCACTACGCAAATCAAATGATCACAGTTAAATATTGCCAGTAATAAGATTAATCAACAATATGTTTCTCCTGGTATCATACAATGGAACAAATTTAGCATCATTTTTTTGTGTGTTTGTTCCTGCCAAAAATGTATAACTGGAAGTGAATCATGAGAAAACATCAGACAAACCAAACTAAGGGATATTTTACAAAATTTGTAGCTTGTGCTCTTCAAAAATGGCCGTTTTGTGAGATACAATAAAAATCCAGGAACTCTTTAGAGTCCAAGGCACCTGCCAACAACTAAATGCGATTCATTATTAGGAATTTTCTTTTGCTAGAAAGGACATCATTTGGCCAACTGCCAAAATATGATTAAGGTTTGCAAATAAGAAAATACAATGCTAATTTTCTAGTTTTGAGGGAATCCTTAAACCACAGCACACACTGAAGTTAAAAAAAAAAAAGAGGACTCTCTGTATTATTGTATTAAAATCATTTGATAGAAAGCATTAAATTTAAAAACAAAATAAAATATTTTAGATTATACATTTTAAGTAAGATATTCAAAAATCTATAGAATATTATAAGTAAAAAATTAAAAATCTAATGGCTATAAGAGCAAAATGCAAAAGTTAACAGCATACATTTTCTAGCAAGAACAAAGAAAAATTTAAAAAATAAATTTGTTGATAAATTATATTAGTTTGCTATTCAATAAATAAGATAGTAGATTTATTAAAAACAATATAAAATTTTGGAAAATATAATAATAAAATAAGTGCAAACATTCTATGTATATGAATAATAAAACTTAATTAATTATAGCTGGGGATTTTCCCCAAATTATATAAATCCCAGGCAATTTCATTCAAAATGCCATCAGACTTTTTCATAAACATAAGGAAGCCACACCACAAGAATAGTCTCTTACCCTGGACAATCTCACAAGCGCAAAGGCCAAACTCACAAATTGGTATATCACAAACTGGTTTGACCTAAGTCATAAAATCACACGTTTCTACACTTTAACTGTGGTACTCTCTAATCTTCCTCTTGAAAAGACCCATACATAAAATTGGGATTCCTCCAAAGTGAAAGAGTATGTAAAAGAAAAACTATGTTTTAGCTGCATCCGTCATTGTAGGGTAATTTGATAATAAAAAAATTGAGAAATAGGGAAATTATTAACAAAATATAAATTGTGTATCTACTGTTTAGTTTGGAGCACTTTCAGATACAAATGAAAAATGCACATTCCTGGCCTTGAGTTGACTGCATAAAGAGTAAGGTAATTGAAATTCATTTGATTTACATTGATATAAACATGTACACAGTGCAATAGTAACAAAGATAAGAAACATTAGATCTGTTTGGTGCCATTGGAATAGGTATTTCCTATGTATGCTGATATTTGATGGATATTCAGAACTTTCCATGCAGAAAAGTAGTGGGGAAAATCAGAGCTGCTTATAGGTCCAGGTTGATATTCTATGCCCCACTATAGCAAGCCACAAACGTTTTTCTGAGTTTTTACTACTAGCTTATCAACTGAAAATATTGCTGACCAAGGTGTGCAGCCCCAAACACTCTGAGATCATTACAATTCATGATGTGTTATTAATAATGTAGGTTATCTTTTAGCTTTCAGTTATACCTAATTGAGTTTGCAACCTAGGTTCTAAACTCATTTACTTCTCTATAGCTGCAAAAGGGCATGTGCTGTCAACATGTGAATGTAACAAATATTAAAATTGCATATCTTTAAAATCACATTCTTAAAATGGAGTCTCCACATTTTTCTGTTCTCAGGTAAACTCTTGCCTTCTTGATCTAATTTAATCTCACATTCAGGTTTTCTTTCATTTTTATTGGTCTTAAATTTAAATCTTTATGTTGATATGTAAATGCAATTAAAGGAAAACATATTGAAAGTCTGTAATAGGCCTTAAAAACTAGTTTACAATAGACTACTACTTATAGATTTAGTAAAGCATATAAGGAATATATTTTGCTGAAGATATTAACTGAAGATGTTAACTGTGATTATAATACTTAATCTAATAGGTGTATATGATTGTGGCAGGCAAAATTCTAAAATGTGCCCCCACTCCTGCCAATATTTCCCATCCTAATCTAGGGGACTGGTAATATGATGAGAGATTACACTCTTTATGACATGCCTTTGACATGGCAAAAATGGATTTTGCAGATACTTTTAAAGTTACTGATCAATTGACTCTGGGTTAGTCAAAAGGACCTCGTCTATTCACATAACTATTTGGGTGGACTCCATCTATTCATATAAAACCTGTAGCAGTAGCGGTGTTGTGAATGAAGACATCAGAGGGATGAGGATAAGGGCTTTACCTGTCCTTGCTGGTTTAACTATGGACAGGCCACTTGAGAAGGAAAGTGAATGGCTTCTAGGAGTAGAGAGCTGCCCCTAGCTGACATCTAGCAAGGAAATGGGAACTACAGTTGTCCAAATGCAAAGAAGATAATTCTTTAAAAATCTCAATGAACTTGGAACCAGATTCAGCTTCTGAGCCCCTATTAGAGAGCCTAGCCTAGCTGACACCTTGATTAAGGCCTATGAGACTCTAAGGAGAGAACTCAGTAGAGTCCTCCTGGCTTTCTGACATACCGAATTTGTAGATGATAAGTTGGGGTATTCTATGTAGCTGAGTTTGTAGTTATTTGTTACTCAGAAATAGGAAACTAATATAACAACACACTCATTGAGAGGTGTTAATCAAAAATATACTTACAATGTAATATTTGCTTACCACCACTTACCATAATTAATACCGTAGAGAATAGATGCTAACATGCTAATGACTTTGAGGATTATTATGTAAATTAACCTTACAATCTCTTAAACTTTCTTTATAAGATCAGTAAGGGTAAGCACTACATCAAATTTTATTATTTACTTCTCATATACCTAACACAATAGTTATATGTTATTATTGGTCAACATTTTTTAAATCTATTTTTATGACCCATTTTTTGGTAATCCAAGAAGGTTATTGATTGTCCACATCTACTTCCTGAACAGAATTTAACAATATAGAAGAATGTGATCTTATTCTCAAAAAGCCTACAGCCCATAAATCTGAATCATTATTTACCTAAAATATCTGTATTGATAGATATTTAGAATTTTTTTTTATCTTTACACTATCATAGACTAACTGAATTTATATTTGCATACTGGTATAATATGTCTGTTGTAATTTCTAAGCTCTGGAATTATTGTATTAGTTCATGCATTTTAATTTTGACAGATTTTGCCAAATTACATCCCTTAAATAATTGCCAGATATATTAAAAACAGCATCTGATTTCTTTCATTAGTTATTTACTTCATGGTGAGTTTGAGTATAACTTTTTGCTCAATCCTCTCTCTCTCTTTTTTTTTTTTTACTGGATACTGCCTGTACAATATTTTGTCCATTATTCTACTTGTATTTTGTCCATATAAAAATGATTTGTAAAAATACTTGGAAAGTCAAGGAAACCCTCTGCCTATATATATGTCACATGCATTCCTTAACTTTGTTGAGTGTTTGCTATATACACATTTCATAATTTTATGTAAATACATTTACATTTTTACCTTTTTAAGGGCTCTAGCTTCGCAATTTATACACTCCTGATTTTTTTCTCTTTTTAGTTAGAGGACTCAAATGGAACCTGAAAAATGCTGAGACTGGAAAGAAAAACTCTATGTTGGAAGAACATTACCTAGAGCTGTATTAACTTTGAATATACATAAAATCTGGAGAGCCTTAGGGCATCTACATAATGAGAAATACATATTCAAATTTTCTCTGACTCCTTTTCTTTTGTCTTGGTTTTAGAATTAGAAATCTCCAGAATCAAATTATAATCTAAATGATTACTAGTAGTGATTCTATGGAAGATTATTTCTGCCACAAAGAAAAATAAAGTTCGTAATCAATAATGAGCAATCTGTATAGTTTTAATGTAAGGACTAAAAATTTTCATTTTTCTACCTATGAGATGATGAGATGAAAATGCCAGTAAAATAATCTTGCAGTATGTATGACATTAGGGGATTGTCACAATACAGCTATGATTTTGCTGAAATACTAGAGTGAGTACACAAGGAAAGGAGGAACAGGAAGTTAACAGAGTTTCATTTTCCAGTAATCCAGGCACTTATACAGGAGAAATTTAGGGATTTAAATATAATAAAGCTTTTTTTTTAATAGTAGATAGTCACTGATATACTTAAGACAGAAATTTACTATCAATGAACTCTGATAAATGGGATGTTTAAAAAAAGAAATGCTAAAATCCATACAGTTAAGGATCTATTGTTGTCACTGAGATTATGATTTTTCTAGAAGCAATCTGCACCAGAAATTTTCTTTCTTTACCAAGTTTAGTTATACCTCAGATAGGTCCTTTTATCCTAACCTCCTGGATGTTAAATTAAAAACTCAGTGTCATCAATGTATCAAGAATAATCTGTGTCATTAAAACAAGAATATGAAGGATATGAGGTCAGCATTTAACATGAGCTAACCTGTCCAGTGTAAAGAGTCACAGGGATGGAGCAAATAATTCTGGTGGTGTTTGTGAGACCAGAAAGACAATAGTGTCTGTCTACATGCAACCACAATCAAAGCCGAACCCAAGTCTTAGGAGTATAGTTGTGCAAAGCAAATCAATATCATATTAAACAGATGCAGAATAAATTACCCACAAGGGTGCATGTAGGAAACAGAGCATAGCATAAGATAACATGCTATAATTGTCAAGATAAAGCAAAGGTAGTAAAGTAGAAGTACTTGCCCCAGTGTTAAACAAGTACAGTTTTGTTAAGATTAATAAATTATTGTAATGCAATTACACATGTGAGGTGATATTTGGAAGTATTAAGCAATTACACCCCGATATTTCCCCATTGTGCTATTTTCAGTTATTCTCCAAGGTAGTCATTGCGTCTAGAAATTGATGTGACAATTGATGTGAGTAGAAAACAAAATAAAACAAAAACCTCATCAATTGGGTGTCAAAGGTTAAATCTACAAGATTACTTAGTATTAATAATAATGAATGAATAAATAAATGATACCTCTAAAATAGATTGCACTTGTAATAAGAGAGAACTACAGCAACAATGATAAGTCAGAAAAGAAGCAAGATATTATTAGGTGCTGGCATCTCAGAGAAAGCAAAGACCCATACACTGCTTCAAGGAGCTCTTCGAAAGCTACCGTGGAAAATAGCAGAATATCACCTGTGACACATAAATATACTGCTATCTTCCCTGACATTGTAGGTGAAGGTGAGATTCAAAGAGGCCTTTGTCAAAGGAAGCAGATGCTACAATAACATTATTACGGACCCAAACTGGAAAACCAGAGATAGTAACAACTGAAGGTAACATGGACAGATGATGATCAAGTTATGCTAAATGGACTATATGCTTACATGTAAACCTCCCACTCCAAAACCTCTACCTAGTTCAGAACACAAAGGATTTGATTAATTGCTACATTGACTAAGATGATGTTTCTGCCACCTAAACTAATAAGGGTTAAAGGCAGAAATTTAGAGAAATTATAGGGGGACAAAAGACAAAAAAATCTGGCATGCGAAGTGATGAGGGAATCCTTTTAGTTAGCTGGAAAACATCATTGTGAGACAAGAAAAAAAATACATAATGCAAATAGAAATAGGATAGAAAGAAAAGTGAGTATAGGAACTGAGCCTGGCATTCACCTATTAGCAATTAAAAAATTGTATTGGCCACACTGTGAAGATGGATTAATGATCAAATAAGGATGTACATTATTATCTTCATAGTAATTATTTTCACATGAAACTAGTTAATTATATCTCCACCTATTATTTGTCTGGCAATTCCTCAAGTAGTTCACACATGGTCTTGTTTTAGATCTTCTCAAATGACTTTTCTTTTGTTTCTGGTTTGTTTACTATTTATTCAAAAAATATTTACTGAAAAATCAATATTGTGTGAAATTCTAAATAAGATGAAGGGGACTAGCCACTTTCTCATGGGACTTATAGCTTACATTGGGACACATAGTAAACAAATACTTGCATGAGTAAGTTTTATATTTCAGCCATGCATAAATGCTAATAAAGAATGTAAAGCAAACAAGCAGATAAATAAGACAACAATCAACTGAGTCTGGAGGTGGGAAAGAATTGGTGGTGATGGTCAGTAAAGTCCCTCATATGACAGTGAGATTTAAACAGAGACCTGGAAGGTCAGAACTCTAGCCAGGTGGGTAGGATAAAAAAGGAGAGAAATATTTAAAGCACAGAGATCTACATATATTTGATGGTTGAATTTAAATACCCTTCATTAATAACAAAACCATTGTATTTGAATTAGGTGATGAGGATTGAGCACCTAATCTGGGTCTTGGTGTTGATACATATAACTAAGCCTACTAGTATTCTATTTGCATAGATACCCATCTGTACCTCTTAGTAAGATAAGTACCATTTGGTAATTAAATTTTATGTTATCCCAACAAAATGCATTTTTTATTTTTATTTTTTTAAGACTTTATTTATTTGAAAGAGAGAGAGAGAGATAGCAAGACATAGCATGAGTGAAGGAGAAAGGGAGAAGCAGGCTCTCCACTGAGCAGGGAGCCTGATGGGTGGCTTGATCCCAGGACCCCAGGATCATGACCTGAACTGAAGGGAGATGCTTAACCAACTAAGTCACCCAGTTGCCCCCAAAATGTATTTTTTTAAAGATTTTATTTATTTATTTAACAGAGAGAGAGAGAGAGATGACAAGTAGGCAGAGAGGCGAGAGGCGGGGGGGATGCAGGCCCCCTGACAAGCAGAGAGCCTGACACGGGGCTCGATCCTAGGACCCTGAGACCACAACCCCAGCCGAAAGCAGAGGCCACAACCCACTGAGCCACCCAGGTGCCCTCCAAAAATGTATTTTTTAAAAAAATTATTTATTTATTTATTTATTTATTTGAGAAAGAAAGAGCCAGTACGAGAGTGGTAAGGGAGAGAATCTCAAGCAGACTTCCACTGAGCATAGAGCCCCAATTGGGCCTCAATACCAGGACCCATGAATTCATGACCTGACAGAAAAACAAGTGTTGGACACTCAAAAAACTGAGCCACCTAGGAGTGCCTCAACAAAATGCATTTTCAGTAAAATATAAAATATTTTATCTCTACGGTCCTACACTAATGCTGGTTTATCCTGGAAGTTCATACCAGAGATTAAGAGTTTTAGATTAGAAACAAAGCTTGCATGGGAGCGTCTGGGTGGCTCAGTTGGTTGAGCTACTGACACATGATTTTGACTCAGGTCATGATTTCAGGATTGTGAGATTCAGCCCTGCGTAGGGCTCCAAGCTCAGCATTGAGTCTACTTGAGTTTCTCTCCCTCTAAAACTGCTCCCACTTGCGCTCTTTCTCTCTCTCCCTCTTGCAAATAAATTAATAAATAAATATATCTTAAAAGAAAAAACAGTTTGTATAAAAAACAAAGTGCACTTTCAAATTAAGAGAGATCATGGGAAACGATTTATCTGGGACATCTCATTTATTTAGAAGAAAAATGCAGGAAATTAAAACTAAATTATTTAACTTTCAATTAGTAATCATGATATTAAACTGTCAAAATGGTAATAAAAGTACATTGGTTGTAAAATCATATAGTTTCATCTTTTGTTTTTAGTTAATAATGTATATATTTTAAAGGATTAAAAAAATACTGTAAAATTCCAGTATACTTCCATTCCTGTAAATTTTGAAGTATCCTAAAGAATTTATGTATTTCTTGGAGCGCCTGGGTGGCTCAGTGGGTTAAAGCCTCATTCTTCGGCTCAGGTCATGATCTCAGAGTCCTGGGATCGAGCCCCGCATCGGGCTCTCTGCTCAGCGGGGAGCCTGCATCCCCCTCTCTCTCTGCCTGCCTCTCTACTGCCTTGTGATCTCTCTCTCTCTGTGTCAAAAAAAAAAAAAAAAAAA
>JAQQSY010004060.1:0-12563 GCA_028646535.1 Procyon lotor
TTGGCCTAATTTGTTGTTGATTTTCCAGTTCTTTAAGGTGTAAAGAGAGTTGGCGTATTCGGGATTTTTCAATTTTTTTGAGTGAGGCTTGCTTGGATGGCTATGCATTTCCCCCTTATGACTGCCTTTGCCATGTCCCATAGGCTTTGGATTGATGTGTCTTCATTCTCATTGGTCTCCATGAATTGTTTAAGTTCATCTTTGATTTCCTGGTTGATCCCAACATTCTTGAGCAGGTTGATCTTTAGCCTCCAAGTGTTTGAATTCTTTCCAAACTTTTTCTTGTGGTTGAGTTCCAGTTTCAAAGCATTGTGGTCTGAGAATATGCAGGGAATCATCTCAATCTTTTGATATTGGTTGAGTCCTGATTTGTGACCCAGTATGTGGTCTATTCTGGAGAAAATTCCATGTGCACTCAAGAAGAAATAGTGTTCTGTTGTTTTAGGATGGAATGTTCTATATATATATCTATGAGGTCCATCTGGTCCAATGTGTCATTCAAAACTCTTGTTTCTTTATTGGTTTTCTGTTTAGATGATCTGTCTATTACTGAGAGTGGTGTTTTAAGATCTCCTACTATTAATGTATTCATATCAATATGACTCTATTTTGATTAACAGTCGACTTATGTAGTTGGCTGCTCCTATATTAGGGGCATAAATATTTCCAATTGTTAGATCTTCTTGAAGGTAGACCATTTAAGAATGATGTAGTGTTCTTCTGTATCTCTGACTGCAGTCTTAAGCTGAAAATCTAATTTATCTGATAGGAGAATCACTACTCCAGCTTTCTTTTGAGGCCCATTGGCATGAAAGATGGTTCTCCATCCTTTCACTTTCAGTCTGAATGTATCTTTTGGTTCCAAATGTGTCTCTTGTAGACAGCATATGGATGAGTCCTGCCGTTTTATCCAGTCTGTAACCCTGTGCTGTTTTAGGGGAGCATTTAGGCTGCTTACGTTGAGAATGATTATTGAAAGATAAGTGTTTATTGACATCATGATTCCTGTGTAGCCCTTGTTTCTACTGATTGTAAATTTCTGTTCTAAGTCACTCTTGAGTTCTTTCTACTTTTATAGAAACCCCTTTAATATTTCCTGGAGTGCTGGCTTCATGGTCACCTACTCTTTTAATCCTTGCCAGTCTTGGAAGCTCTTTATCTCTCCATCCATTTTGAATGTCCTCCTTGCTGGATAAAGTATTCTTGGCTGCATGTTCTTCTCATTTAGTGCCCTGAATATGTCTTGCCAGCCCTTTCTGGCTTGCCAGGTTTCTGTGGACAGGTCTGAGGTTATTCTAATGGGTCTTCCCACTAGCTGCCCTCAGGACCTCTTGTCTAAAATTATAATTTGCAAATTTCACAATGGTGTGTCTCATTGATTTTCTAGACTCATTGATCTTGGCAGGTGTCCTTTCTGCCTCTAGGACATGAACACTTGTTCCATTCCCCAGATTGGGGAGATTTTCATTCAGAATTTGGTCAGCTATATCTTCTAGTCTTCTGTCTTTTCTATCACCGCTGGGATTCCAATAATTCTGACATAAGAATATTTCATGCATCATTTATTTCCCTAAGTCTCTTCTCATGATTCCTAAGCAGTTTGCTCCAGCTCTCCTCCTGACCTTTCTTTTCAACCATTTTATCCTCTAGATCACTAATTCTATCCTCTGTCTCTGTAACTCTAGCTGTTAAACTATTTAGATTGGATTGGATCTCACCTATACCATTTTTTATATCAGCTATACTGGTTCTCATTTCTGCCCTTAGAGAGTCTATGTTGTCATTAATATTTTTCTCCATCCTAGCCATTGCCTGGATAATTGTCAGCCTGAATTCCCTTTCTGACATACTGTTTATGTCCATGTCTAATAGTTCTGAGGGAGAGGGTGCAGTCTCTGTGTTTTTCCTCTTTTGGGTGTTCCTCCTCCTAGTCATTTTGATGAGAAGTGGATGAAAGGATATATTGCCCACAATCCAGGCAGGGTGCACTCTGGAAGGTATAGGATCAGTTCGGATTCCCCACCAAAAAGAAAGAATAAGGATAAAAAAATATAGAGAGAAAGAAAAAAAGGAAGAAATCCCAGCCAGAATGGGCCCCCAAAATAAGATTTATAATGTATGTAAACCAACTCGGACAAACATATAGACCAACAAAAGTAAATAACAAGAAATAAAAGAACCTAGTCAGAATGAACCCCAGGAATAAGATTTATATAATACCAGAACAAAAGCAAATACATAGAAACACTGACAGAAGGATAAGATGGGAGGGTGGTCATGTCCTCCTGGGTTTATCGTTGTATTAACCCTCTAGTTGTAATGTTAAGTAGTTTAAAAAAATTAAAAAAACAACAACAAGAAATGTGAAAACAAGTGAATAAAAAAATACAAAGAGAATAAGAAAGAGAAAAAAATATATACAGGTTTGAGGGTATTAAAATATTGATTTCCCCATTGGGGATTTAAAATTTTATAGGGAGCCTGTGGTTATAGTCCTTTTGTTGTTTTGACTTGTCTTCTGTGGGAGGGGCCTGCTGCATTGTTTTCCAGTCAATCTTGCTTGGATTGAGTCACCCTACCCCCCCAATCAAGGGGCGGAGCTCTGTGGAAACTGGTTTCTTAGTCTTTCACTCTCTGAAGGTTTTTGACCTTTTGTAGCTTTTTCACCTTTTCAGAGAGTCCAAGCAAGGATTCTGCCTGTAGGTACCCAGACCTCCACGTCACAGAGAAGCCTCAGTCTGCTCCCCTCTGGGTGGTACAGAACACACAATCCTCTCCACAAAGTTCTGCTCACAGTGCAGCCTGTCACAGGTGGTGTGCACTCCCCTGCCACAGTTCACCACAGCTCTGTGACTCCGAGAGTGCTCCCTACTCTCCAGGTCCACACCCATGCAGGGTGTGGTCAGATTCCTGCCTGAGATTAGGCCACTTGCCCCTGTTCTCTCTGGGGCTGGCTGGGACCACCCAGACACTGCCACAGACCACAAATGTCTTTTCAGTAAGTGTTACACTCAGTTCAGAGAGTGGGGCACGCAGCAAAAAGCTGCTGGCTCTTGGACCGCACCAGACTCTCTAAGGCACTTGCAGGAGCACGCACTGCCCACAAAATGGTGTAAGTAGCGGAAAGCTGCAGGTTCAGGAACCATGGACTGGACACCCCCACCAGTCTCTCTTTGAGGTGAGTACTTCCTGGGAGTGTGGGCCCAAGCTCGTGCCCACAACCACCCTCTTCCACTCCTTGGTCCTCAGAACTTTTGCTCTTTTTAAGTGTTTTTAACCGGACTCTAAGTTATTGCTGCTCCCCAACCACTGGGCACTTTCCTTTGGTGTATTACTGTCCTTTCATCACTTCTGGTGGCTCCCTCTCCCTTTTGTTTATCCTCCAATATTGGTTCTAGTGTTCCCACTTTGCTTTACCTCTCCACTGCTGTCTTCTGCTCCCATAGAGATCCAGAAATGAAAAATATTGCTCCTCAGGCTGATTTCATGGGTGTTCAGCATGTTCTGGTAGATATCCAGCTCACTTTTGGGGACAGGTTGCAACAGGATCTTCTACTTCTCCGCCATCTTGCCCCTGTAATATAGTTTGAAATCAAGGAGTGTAATGCCATCAGCTTTGTTCTTTTTTCTCAAGATTGCTTTGGCTATTTGATGTTGATAGGGATTACACTGAATCTATAGACTGCTTTGGGTAGTATGGAGATTTTAACAATATTGATTCTTCCAGTCCATGAACATTGAATATCTTTATATTTATTTGTGTCTTCTTCAATTTTTTTCATTAACGTCTTGTAGTTTTTAGTGTACAGGTCTTTCTTGGTTATATTTGTTCTTGGTTATATTTGTTCTTGGGAATTTTGTTCTTTTTAATGAAATTGTTAATAGGATGGTTTTCTTAATTTTTCTTCCTGATAGTTTGTTATCAGTGTATAGAAATACAACAGATTTTTGTGTATTGATTTTATGGCCTGTAACTTTATTGAATTTTTTAATTAATTTCAGTAGGTTTTTTGTTTGTTTTGTTGAGTCTTTAGGGTTTTCTATATATAATATTATGTCATCTGCAAACAATGAGTTTTACTTCTTCCTTTCCAATTTGGTTATGTATTATTATTATTATTATTTTTTTTTTTTTGGTCTAATTTCTTTGGCTAGGATTGCCAATACTATGTTGAATGAAAGTAGTGAATGGACATCCTTATTTTTTTCATGACCTTAGAGGAACAACTTATCACTATTGAGTATGATGTTAGCTGTGGACTTGTCATATATGGGATTTGTTATGTTGAAGTATGTTATAACCAGTTTGTTGAGAATTTTTATCATAAATGGATGTTGAATTCTGTCAAATACTTTTACTGCAAACTTTGAGATGATTATATGATTTTATCCTTCATTTAGTGAATGTAGTGTATCAGATTGACTGATTTGCAGATGATGAACCATCCTTACATCTTTAAAATAAATTGCATTTGATAGTGGGATATGATTCTTTTACTATATGTTGAATTTATTTTGCTAATATTTTATTGAGAATTTTTATAACTACATTCATCAGGATATTGGCCTGTGATATTTATCCTTGTGGCATCTTTGTCTGGTTTTGGTATCAGAGTTATTCTGTACTCATAAAATGAGTTTTGAAGTTTTTTCCTCTTTTATTTTTTAGAAGAGTCTGATTGATATTATTCTTCATTAGCATAGAATTGTAGGATAGAATGTATAATTCACCAGTGAAGTTATCAGGTCTTGGACTTTTATTTGTTGGGAGGTTTTTGAGTCAATCTTATTAGTAATCAGTTTGTTTAAATTTTGTATTTCATCATGATTCAGTCTTAGCAGGATGTATATTTATAGGAATTTATCAACTTTTTCGAGGTTGTGCAACTTGTTGGCATATAACTCTTATGATCTTTTGTACTTCTGTGGTATCAGTTGTGATATCTCTTCCTTTATTTCTGATTTTAATTATGTATTCTCATTTTTTTCTTTTTTTCATTTTTGTTGAGTCTAACTACAGACTTGTGTTTCTGTGCCTTTTCAAAGAACCGACTTTAGCTGATTACTTTCAATGATTTCTCTGTTGTTCTTTTAGTCTGTGTTTCATTTATTTCTGCTTTAATTTTTGTAATTCTTTCCTTTTGCTATGTTTAGGTGTCATTTGTTCTGTTTCTAGTTTCTTGAGGTGTAAAATTAAGTTCTTTGTATATTTTGGCTATGTCCTTTATCAGATATGTGCTTTATGAATATTTTCTCTCAGTGTGCTCTTCATCTTACATAGTATCTCTCAACAATATCTTTCATAGAACAAAAGGTGTAATTTTAATGAAATATTTCTCAATAGTATTTTCTATTATGGATGACACTTTTGTTGCTATAACTAAAGTATCATTATCAAACCAGAGGTCATTTAGATTTTTTTCTTATATTCTCTTCTAGAAGTTTTATAGTTTTGAATTTTGCATTTAAGTCTATGATGCATTGTGAGTTAATTTTTGTAAAAGATATAAGGCATCTAGATCCATTTTTTCTTTGTATACAGATATTCAATTATTCCAGCACCATTTTTTGAATAGAAAATTCTTTCTCCATTACACTGTCTTTGATTCTTTGTTAGAGATCAGTAAGTGATATTTGAGATAGTCCTTTTTTGTTCTCTATTTTGTTTCATTGATCTTTTTGTCTATTCTTTCACCAGTACCACACTATCTTGACTACTGTGGCCTTATAGTAATTTTTGAAGTTGTATAATATCAGTCCTTCAGCTTTGTTGTTCTTCTCCTTTTCCTTTTCCTTTATTTCTTCTTTCTCTTCTATTTTTCATCTTCATAATTGTGTTGCTTATTCTACATCTTTTGCCTTAATATGAACTTTAGGATCACTTCGTTGGTATACACAAAATACTTGATGGTATTTTTCTTTGGATTGTATTGAATCTATAGATCAAGATGGAAAGAATTGGCACCCTAATAATATCAAGCCTTCCTATTCATAAGCATGTAATGTCTCTACATTTACTTATATCTTTGATTTTTCATCAGAGTATATAGTTTTCTTTATAAGATCCTCTACATATTTTGTTAGATTTTTACCTAAGTATTTAATTTTGTTTGGTGCTAATGTAAATAGTATAGTACTTTTAAACTTCAAATTCCACTTATAAATTAATGGAATATAGGTATATAAAAAATGATTTACTTTTGTATATCAAATCTTGTTTCCTGCAACAACCTTGCTATAATCACTTATTAGCTCCAGGAGGTTTGTTGTTGTTGTTTTTAAATTCTCCTGGATTTTTTACATAGACAGTCTTATTATCTGTGAACTAATCATAGAAGTAATTTTATTTCTTTTTTCTCAATTAGTATAACTTTTAATTAATTTTCTTTTTCTATTGCACTACTGAAGTCCTTCAGTTTGGTGCTAAGAGTGGTGAGGGGGGCATTCTTGTATTATTTTCAGTCATGGGGGAAAGCATCTAATTGCTCACCATTAAGTATAATATTAGCTATAAATCTTTTATAGAAGTTCTTCATCAATTTGAGGAAGTTCTTCTTTATTCTTAGTTTGCTGTGAGGTTTTTTGTTTATTTTAAGTCAAAATGGGTATTTAGATTCTTTTTCTGTATAAACTGATATGATCATACAATTTTTCATTCTTTGGTCTGTGGATGTTATAGATTGGATTAATCGGTTTTTGAATATTGACCCAGCCTTGCCTACCTGGAATAAATCCCTTATGGTTATGGTGTGTAATTTCTTAAGTATGTTGGATTTGATTTGCTAAAATGCCATTGATGATTTTTGAATCTATGTTCATAGGAGATATTGGTCTACAGTTTTCCTTTTTGTAATGTTTCTGTCTGGTTTTGGTATTAGAGTAATACCAGTCTTATGAGTTAATGTTAACTCTGCTTCTATTCTCTGGAGCAAACTGTAGGGAGTTGGTGTAATTTCATTATTAAATATTTGGTAGATTTCACCTGTAGAATAATCTGGACCTTGTATATTTATTTTTGGAAAGTTACTAATTATTGAATCATTTCTAAAAATATAGATCTATTCAGATTATCTATTTTTCCTTATGTGAGCATTGCTAGCAATGCATTAGTCCATTTCATATTAGTTACCAAATTTGTAGGCATAGATTTTTCCTTATATTCCTTTATTATCTCTTTAATGTTCATGGGATTGGTAATGATGACCCCCTCTTTCATTTCTAACATTAGCAATTTGTATTGTTTCTTTTTTTCCTGAATAGGCTGGAAGAACATTCACTTTTATTGTTCTGTTCAAAGAACCAATTTTGGTTTGTTGATTTTTCTCTTACTATTTTCCTGTTTTAAAATTTATTGATTTCTGTTGTAAGTTTTGTTATTTATTTTCTATGGCTTCCTCTAGACTTAAATTGATGCTATTTTTATAGTTTCATAAGGTGGAATCTTATATCATTGATTTTAGATTTTTCTCCTTTTCTGATATATGCATTCAGTGCTCTTAATATCCCTGTGAGCACCATTTTTACAGTATCCCAAAGATTTTGATGAATTATATTTTTATTTTAATTTAGTTAAAATATTTTTCATTTCTCTTAAAGCTTTTTTGACCCATGTATTACGTAGAAGTGTTTTATTTAAACTACAAGTTTTGGGGGATTTTATACCTATTTTTATATCTTGATTCTATTTTAATTTCATTGTGGTTTGTGTTCATAGGTTTATACAATTTTTAACATTTTAAGGTACATACTTATCAAATTGTCACAAAAATCTTGAAAAAGAGGGAACACTTCCAACCTCATTTTATGACTAGCATCACACTGATACCAAATCTGTAGAGGAACACTCTGAGAAAAAAATTACAGCCCTAAGAAGCAGGTACAATTATGATTTCCATTTCATAGATGAGGAACCTGAGGTACAGAGAGGTTAAGTAGGTTGCTTAAGGTCACACAAGCAGTCAGGGATGGAGCCATGATACAAACCCAGAAAGCTGGGCTTCCCAGGGCCATTTAACCACTAAACTGTACTGCCTCATCTAGTGTCTGCAATACTCCAGACTTCTCTTTGACTTGGGCTAAGGATATCTCTTTACACTGTGCTTATATATCCCTTGTGAAAATATTCCTCACATTTTCTGTAATCACTTTTGTCTTTCTCCATAATCTCAAAGTTATGGAGGCAGAAGCTGTTATTCTCTCATTCACCATTGTAACTCAAGTATCTTGCTCAATGCCTGGACCATAGCAGTTGCTCAATGTATACAGGTTAAACTAATGAATAAAGTAACCTAATCATACTTTTATAAAGTTAACCATATTGCCAGCAAAAAAATGCAGGCCAGTATTTCTGATGAAAATAAATGCAAAATCTTCAAAAAAATACTTAAACCCAAACTCAACAACACATTGAAAGAATAACAAGCCAAGATCAGGTGGGACTTGTTCCTGGGAAGCAAAGATGGCTTAATATATGCCAATTAATATATGTGATAGACCACATTAACAAAATGCAGGATAACGCTCATATAATCGTCTTAATAGATGCAGAAAAAGCATTTGACAAAATTTTTTTTAATTTTTATTAACATATAATGTATTATTTGCCCCAGCGTACATGTCTGTGAATCGTCAGGCTTACACATTTCACAGCACTTAACAGCACATACCCTCCCCAATGTCCACACCCCAGCCACCCGCATTTGACAAAATTTAACATTCTTTCATGAGAAGAGCTCTCAATAAATTAGATATAGAAGGAATGTACCTCAATATAAAAAAGGCCATATATGACAAGCCCACACCTAACATACGTCATGATGAAAACTGAAAACATTTTTGTAAGTTTAGGAATAAGAAAAGGTTGCCCACTTTTGCCTTTTTTATTCAGCATAGTACTAGATGTCCTAGCCACAGCAGATAGACAAGAAAAAGATATAAAAACATTCAAACTGGAGAGTATAATTGTCTATTTGCAGATAACATGATTTTAAACATAGAAAACCCAGAAGACTCCAAAACAAGACTGTTAGAACTAATAAATGATTTTAGTGAGGATATTAGGATACAATATCAGCATACAGAAATTAATTATATTTCTATATACAAAGAATGAACTATCTGAAAAATAAAGAAATAATGTCATTTACAATAGCATCAAAACCAATAAAATGCTCAGGAATAAATTTAACTAAGGAGGTTAAAGAACTGTTCAGTTTAATTATAATAAGTTATTGAGAAAAACTGAAGACAGAAATAAATAGAAGAATACCTTATATTCATGGCTTTGAATAATTACTGTAGTTATATAATCCATAGAACCCAGTGAAATCTACAGATTCAGTGCAATCCCTATAAAAATTTCATTGGCATTTTTCACAGAAATAAAGGAAATAATTCTAAAATTTATATGAAATCCTCAAAACCCTGAACAGCCAAAGCAATCTTGATAAAGAAAAACATAGCTGATTCCTGATTTCAAACTATATCAGAGAGGTACAGTAATCAACACAGTACGGTATTGGCATAATAAGACATACATAGAGAAACAGAATGGAATAGAAAACAAAAATAAAACCTCACATCTGCCCACAGTTTGTCTTCAAAAAGGGTGTCAAAAACACACAATGGTAAAATGGTGCTGGGAAAATTGGATATCCACATGCATAAGAATAAAATTGGATTCCATTCACACCATAAATAAAAATCAACTTGAAATGGACAAAAGACTTCAACTTAAGACTTGAAATCATAAAACTACTAGAAGAAAATATAGAGGAAAGGTTTTTTTTACATTTGTCTAGGAAATGATCTTTTGGGTATAACACCAAAATTATTGGCAGCAGAAGAAAAAATAAAAATATGTGGAACTAGATCAAACTAAAAAGCTTCTGTACAGTAATGGAAACAACAAATTAAAAAAGCAACTTAGACAAAAGTGGCAAGATGGCGGAAGTGTAGGAGGCTGAGATAGTGTCGGATCCCAGAAGTTCAGCTAGATAGTTATCAAACCATTCTAAAAGCCTGCAAACTCAACAAAAGGGAGAAGAGAGGAAGAACAACAATTATAGGAGCAGAAAATTGAACACTTTTGAAAGGTAGGACGTGTGGAAAAAGTGAATACAAAGCGACGGGAAGAGAGACCCCTGGAGGAGGGGCCGGCTCCTATCAACCGCAGAGCCCTGGAGCACAAAATCAGAACTTATAGTCTGCTCCGCTGAGGGACATCCCTCCAGAGGCTAAGCGGGAGCTTGTGAGAACAGTGTGGTTTCAGGAACCGTGGGATCACAGAGGGACTGTGGGTGTCCAAGTGTGGCAGAGCTTCAAGGTATCAGGCAGAGAAGGAGCCATGCAGTGCACTATCAGCTCAGGATTACCTTGTGCTGTGATCTGATGTACAGATGGGCCACTGCTCTTCAAGCAGGGACACCACAGGAAGCAGCTCGGGAGAGACCCCCTCCTTCCTCCTCTGGGAGGAGTGGCATGGGAGTGCACAGCAGGAATCTGCTAAGTTTGGAGACTCGAGAGGGGGACATACATGCCATAGATAGAGGCACTCCACCACGGGCTGGCTGAGCACAGAGCACGGCCACAGACAAGGGAGACAGGGGTGATTGACTACTTTTCTCTGAGGGTGTGCTGAGTAGCAGAGCGCGCAGTGCTCAGCTCCTCTGGCTGGATGATGGGAGGCCGCCATTTTCATTCCCCTGCCTCCAGGGTGGTACAAAAAGTGATCAGGGAAAAAAGGCTCCAGAGAACAAACCTGAGCAAAGTGCTAGGCCCAACACCTGGCAAGGGCGGTGCAATTCCGCCTCGGGCAAAGACATATGATAATCATGGCAATGGGCCCCTCACCCGGAAGATCAGCAAGAATATCCAACCAAGACCTAGTTAATCAATCAGTGAAAACTGCGGAACTCCAGAGCATTTTTCTCTCTCACTCATGCATTCTTATCTTAATAAAAGGACAAGGCGGAAAAGCTCAGCACACACAAAAAAAGAAGAGACAGTAAATATGGCTAGAGATCTAATCAATATGGACATTAGTAATATGTCAGAAATAGAGTTCAAAATGACAGTTATCAAGATGCTAGCTGGGCTTGAAAAAGGCATGGAAGATATTAGAGAATCCCTTTCTGGAGAAATAAAATCCCTTTCTGGAGAAATAAAGGGACTAAAATCTAACCAAGTTGAAAGTAAAAAAGCTATTAATGGGGCGCCTGGGTGACTCAGTCATTGGGCGTTTGCCTTTGGCTCAGGTCATGATCCCAGGGTCCTGGGATCTAGCCCCGCATCAGGCTCCCTGCTTGGCAGGCAGACTGCTTCTCCCACTTCCATTCCCTCTGTTTGTGTTCCCTCTCTCGCTGTGTTTCTCGCTGTCAAATAAATAAAAATCTTTAAAAAAAACAGCTATTAATGAGGTACAATAAAAAATGGAGGCTCTAACTGCTAGGTTAAAGGAGGCAGAAGAAAGAAATTGTGATATAGAAGACCAAATGAAGGAGAATGGAGAAGCTGAGAAAAAGAGAGACAAACAACTACTGGATCATAAGGGGGAAATTCAAGAGATAAGTGATACGCAAGATAAGTGATAAGTAAGACGCAACAATATTAGAATAATTGGGATCCCAGAAGAAGAAGAAAGAGAGACAGGAGTGGAAGGTATATTGGAGAGAATTATAGTAGAGAATTTCCCTAATCTGGCAAAAGGAACAAGCATCAAAATCCAGGAGGCACAGAGAACCCCCCTCAGAATCAATAAAAATAGGTCTAGACCCCATCATCTAATAGTAAAACTTACAAGTCTTAGTGTCAAAGAGAAAATCTTGAAAGCAGCTTGGGACAAGAAGTCTGTAACATACAAAGGCAGAAATGTTAGATTGTCAGCAGACCTATCCACAGAGGCCTGGCAGGCCAGAAATACTGGCATGATATATTCAGAACACTAAATGAGAAAAATATGCAGCCAAGAATACTATATCCAGGAAGGCTGTCACTGAAAATAGAGGGAGAGATAAAAAGCTTCCAGGACAAACAAAAACTAAAAGAATTTGCAAACACCAAACCAGCCCTACAGGAAATATTGAATGGGGTCCTCTAAGCAAAGAGAGAGCCTAAAAGGAACATAGACTAGAAAGGAACAGAGACAACTTACAGTTAACAGTGAACTTAGAGGCAATAAAATAGCACTAGATTCATATGTGTCAGTACTTACCCTGAATGTAAATGGGCTAAATGCCCCAATCAAAAGACACAGAGGATCAGAATGGATAAAAAAACAAGACCCATTGGTATGCTGTCTACAAGAAACTCATCTTAGACCCAAACACATCCAGATTTAAAGGGAGGGGGTGGAAAACAATTTACCATGCTAATGGACATCAAAAGAAAGCTGGGGTGGCAATCCTTACATCAGATAAATTAGATTTTAAGCCAAAGATTGTAATAAGAGATGAGGAAGGACACTGTATCATACTTAAAGGGACTGTCCAACAAGAAGATCTAACAATTGTAAATATCTATGCCCTTGACATGGGAGCAGCCAATTATATAAACCAATTAATATC
>JAQQSY010004063.1:0-12556 GCA_028646535.1 Procyon lotor
TAAGTGCTGTGAAATATGTAAGCCTGACGATTCACAGACATGTACCCTGGGGCAAATAATACATTATATGTTAATAAAAATTAAAAAAAATAAAAATCCCTTACACTTTAAAAAAAATAAAAATAAATAAAAAAATATTTCTTTTGTGTGTATACTTAGAAAGATGTATATAATAATCTAAAGCTAATAAAGGTCATTTCTCGGTGTCAGATTTGAAGTGGATTTTTGAACTTTTATCTTTGTGCAATTCTGTCCTTGGAATTCTTAGAAAAAGCATGACAATAAATCAATTTTTCTTTTTTAAATATGGGGGAAAACAACCCAACATGGTAATTAGTTATTAGTTCACTATTGGGGAATATGGATGAGTTCTTTTTCTTTGTGCTTATTTAAATCTGTTCAGGTTGCTATCACAAAATACCAAAACCTGAATGGCTTATAAATAACAAAAGTTTTTTCTTGCAATTCTAGAGGCCGGACATCCAAGTTCAAGGCACCAGTATGGTCACCTTCTGGTGAAGCCCTTTTCCGGGTTCATAGTCAGGGCCTTCTGGCTGTGTGCTCACACGGGGGAAGGAGTGAGGGGAGCTCTTTGGTGCCTCTTTAATAAGAATACTAATTCTTATTCATGAAGTCTATACCATCACAACCTAAGCACCTCCCAAAAACCCCACTTCTGATACCATCACCCTGGACATCTGGAATTCAACATATGAATTTGGGAGGACACAAGGATCCTTCTCAGTTAATATTTGTTTACTTATTCCATGGCCATTTTATGAAAACGCTACTAACAGAGCATTAGGTTTTTACACAGAACCCTCCAACCAAAGATGGTTTTTATAGACATGCATTAGAAAAGTACCACTGATTCTAAGATAAATCATTATTTATCTAAAGATTGATGTGTACAGATTTAAAGACATAGCAGCAGTAATTACTCTATCTAAGAAAGAAACTTTGAGGGACGCCTGGGTGGCTCAGTTGGTTAAGCTGCTGCCTTCGGCTCAGGTCATGGTCCCAGGGTCCTGGGATCGAGCCCTGCATCGGGCTCTCTGCTCAGCAGGGAGCCTGCTGCTCCCTCTGCCTCTGCTTGCCGCTCTGCCTGCTTATGTTCGCACTCTCCCTCTCTCTCTCTGACAAATAAATAAAATCTTAAAAAAGAAAGAAAGAGAGAAAGAGAGAGATGACTAATAAAAAATAGCTAAGATATTCAGATATCTAACTGGTAAGGTAACGTGTACAGGTAACCTTTTCATGCATTCTATAGAATAGAGATAATGATTTCTTTTCAGATCAAATAACATCAGGAGGTTAAGAGAATGCTACATGGGGAAATTCAGGTTCTCAAGAGAACTTAACAGGCATTACCAGCAGTTAGCTGTCACTTGGAGATTTTATCAAACTTACTGTTCAGTATCTACTGTCTCCCATGAATTAAAGCTCTATTTTTCAATACAATATTTTCAAAGCTTAATGCTACTGTATGTAAAATGAAATGCAGAATAAAAATAAAAATTTTAAAACTCTCAGTTTTCCATTCATATTTTCCTCTACCTCCTCTTACTTTCCTTCATCCAGTCTTAAAAATATTTTTCTCTTCTTATTTTTCCTTGTAGATGCATCTATTACTGGATCTTTTCAACCAATATCTTCTCTCTCGAGTACATGTATACTTTTTTCCTGATTTTCTTTTAAATGTTTGACTCCGTAGAAACTTTACTGAAATTAGACTTAACTAGTTTACATGACACTGTTCTGTAACTTTTTTCCTTTTTTCTTTTGGCTACTGCCAAAATTTCCCAGATGATCATTCATACTAATACTCTTGATAAAAAACTGACTCTCAGACTTCTGGCTTCTTGCTTCCCCATCATCACAGATGAGGCACAGGCCCTGCCATGGTTCACATCTTTCTAACATCTCTCCTCTCCTCCACCTGTGGATCCAGCATGGCTGCCCTCTCTCGAGTTGCTCTCTTCTTTTCAGTCTCTGCGCTTTCACTTCATTTCACTCTTCTCTCAGCTAAAAGATCACTTTTTCTAAAAATGAATTTGGCCTTTTGTAGCCCTGTTTAAAGTCTTTCAATAGCTCCCCATTATGGGCCAGGATAAAGTCTAAACAACTGGCATCCTATGCCCTCTGTCCCCTGACACCCATCTACTTCTCTGAGCCTTGTTTTTTCTAAAGTCACCCTCCCATTCCCTATCCTAGGTAATTCCAGTCCCTCTAGACCATGATGACACTGTTCAGTTAATAGATCTATGCTTTTCCTCCTCCTTTTCCCTCTGCTGAACACTGGTTCATCTTCTAAGATTAGATTCAAAGGGATGTATGAAAGATGCTCAATCCCACCAGAAGTCAGGGAAGTGGAAATCAAAATAATAAGTGTTCCCTTTGTCTGACAATAAAAATATTAAAATATTTAAAATATGTTACTTCTGGTTTCCAGTTCTACATGTACAGAGCTTGGAAGTTTCAACTCCATCCTAAAAAGGGAAAAGCTGAACTTACTGAAAAATCAAAATTCCTCTTGGATCCATAAGAGAAGAAGACACAGGGAAAACCACTGCCCTCAAGATGGAGAGACAGACTGGAGAATACAATGTCCTGGCTTACTGGAGCAGGACTCACAGCAGACACCGATAGCAGAATCGGTGCCGAGGTGGGAAAACCTGAACAGTAATTGACAAATTGCTGGGGACTCAATGCAGACAAATCTGAGAGCTGGAAACTCCAGTGGGTTTTATTAAGAGTGGAGCCCCCATGCTTTGTGACTTTTTTCTAAGACCCTAACCAGGTTCCCACAGTGAATGTTGGAGAAAAAGTCCCTGATGCTTCTGGCAGAAGAGGGCGGTGGGAAGGGACTAGTTTGAAATGTCAGAGCATTCTCTTCTTGACAAAGTCTGCCCTCAGGAGAATCTAATTAACTGTAGCCTAATCCTTATTCTGCTGTGGTATCATCAGAGCCTAACTGACCTGGAGAAAGGGGAAGAGCCAACTTCAGCACTCCCCACCCCCAGCCATCTTGTTCCATTTAACAGGGGAGAAAAAAATTCTGAGAAACACTTGTGAATTTCACACTCCAGAGTCAGGTGCTGGATAAAAGACTGAGACCTAATCCTAGGACTACAGAATGCTTCCTCTCCCCAATACTTCACCACTGCATCAGGCATATTTACAGCAGTTCCTTTCACCGGGCACATCATGTCCAACTATCAAAAAAATTCCCAGGTATACCAACAGGCAAAAAACACAGTGTAAAGAGATAGAACAAGCATCAGAACCATATACAGCAAGGGTGTTGGAATTATCAAACCGGGAATTTAGAACAGCTATGATTAACATGCTAAGGGCTCTAATGGATAAAAATATAGACAACATGCAAGAACACATTGGCACTGTAAGCAGAGATGGAAATCCTAAGAAAGAACCAAACAAACTGGAGATTAAAACCACTGTAACAATAATGAAGACTACCTTTGACGAGTTTGAGTAGACTGCACACAACTGAGGAAAGAATCTCTGAGGCTGAGGATATATCAGTAGAATCTTCCAAAACTAAAAAGCAAGCAGAACAAAGATGAAAAAACTGAGCAGAATATCCACAGACTGTAGACAACTACAAAAGATGTAATATATGCAAAACTGGAATAATAAAAGGAGAAGAAGAGATAGAAGAGAAGAAATATTAGAAATGATAATGGCTGAGAATTTCCCCCAAATTAATGTTAGGCACCAAACCACAGATCTGAGAACCTCAGAGAATACCAAGCCGGATAGATGCTCTAAAAACACTACACAGAGGCCTATCATATTCAAACTTCAGAAAATCAAAGATAAAGGGAAAAATCCCGAAAGAAGCTGGAGGAAGAGGGGGGAAATGCCTTATTTTAAAGGAGCATAGATAAAAATTACATCCAAAGTCTCCTCAGAAACAATGAAAGCAAGATGAAAGTGGAGCGAAATATTTAAAATGTTGAGAGAAAGGGGCACCTGGGTGGCTCAGGGATTGAGCAGCCCACTCTTGATTTTTGACTCAGGTCATGATCTCAGGTCTGTGAGATCAAGCCCCACGTTAGGCTCTGCACTGATCAGGAAGTCTGCTTTTGTCCCTCTCCCTCTCACTCTGCCCCTCCCTCCTGTTCAATTGCTCGCTCTCTCTCTCTCTCTCTCAAATAAATAAGTAAATTTTGAAAAAAATTAATAAAGCATTGAGAAAGGGAAAAAAAGCCAACCTAGACTTCTGTATCCTGCAAAATTATTCATCAAAATTGAAGGGGGAAAAAAGATATTTCTCAGTAAAAAAATAAAATAAAATTATCATTAAAAATAAAAAAAACTGAAGGAGGAAAAAAAAGATTTTTCTCAGACATATAAAATACTGAGAGAATTTGTTGCCAATAGATCCACCTTGTAAGAAGTGTTAAAAGAAATTCTTCGGAGGAAAGGAAATAACAAAGGTCAGAAACTCAGATCTACATAAATAACATTGAAGAAGATATAAGTAAAGGTACAATAAAAGTTTTCATTTCTATTATTTTAATTTATTTAACAGGTAATACTTTGTTCAAGATAATAAAAGCAGTGACATGTTCTATTATGTGTGCTTACATATATGTCATGTCTATATATGCATTATATATAAATAAAATGAATGCCAGTAATGATACAAGGGGCAAGAGAAAGGAATTGGGCTTATTTTGTTATTATGAGGTATTCACACCACCTGTGAAGAGATAGTGTTCTTTAAAAGTGGACTTGGATTAGTTGTAAATATCTATTGGAAACTCTAAGGCAACCACTACAAGAAGTTAAAAATAAAAATATGTAACTAATATATAAAGAAAAGAGAAAAAATGAAATCACATACAGAGGTGAATTAAAATCACAAAAGGCAGAAAAAGAGTAGAAGACAGAAATAGAAACAGAGCAACCAATGTAAACAGTAACAAATAAGGTAGATGTTAATGAAGATATAGCAATAAATCACCTTGAACGTCAATGATCTAAATGCAGCCTTTAAAAGATAGAGATTGTCAGAGTAGATGGAAAACCTAAAACCTCTTTTTGCCTCTAAGAAACCCACTTTATTTTTTAAAAAGATGTATTTATTTATTTTGGTGGGGGTAGGGGTAGGGCAGAGATGTGGGGCTGGATTCCATGACCCTGATCAGTGGTTGCCAAGGATTGGGATTTGGAGAAAAGGGAATGAATTCACAAAAAACAGGATCCTTTTTTTTTTTTTTTTTTTAAGATTTCATTTATTTATTTATTTAACAGAGAGAGATCACAAGTAGGCAGAGAGACAGGCAGAAAGGGGAGGGGGCGGGAAGCAGGTTCCCTGCTGAGCAGAGAGCCCGATGCGGGGCTGGATCCCAGGACCCTGAGATCATGACCTGAGCCGAAGGCAGAGGCTTTAACCCACTGAGCCACCCAGGCGTCCCAAAAAACACGATTTTTAGGGCACTGACAGTACCTGTATGATACTTTAATGATGAATACATGTCATTATGCACTGTCTAAACCCATAAAGATAGAGACTCTCAAGCAGGCTCTGCACCCAGCATGGAACCTGACATCGGGCTGGATATCACAACCCTGAGATCATGACCTGAGTGGAAATCAAGAGTTGGACGCTTTAAGAGACTCAGCCACCCAGGCACCCTGTACATGATTTTTTAAAGATTTGAACAAATTTTAGCCCAACGAAGAAGTGAAACAAGGGTGTCTTGAGAAGAGGGAACAGAATGATAAAAGGGGACAAAACACCGAAGCTCCAGTGATTCCTTTTCTACAGGCTTTCCACGCTATACTCATCCATTCCTTCATTCTCCACTCACTCCTCGTGCCCTACCACAACCTATAGGTACTTGTAACCCAGAAGCCGTAACAATAGTGGCATTCATCTATTTACAAATCTGTTCCCTCCAACCAGACTATAAACTACATGATGACAGGGACATTATCCTATTTGGTTTTTTTTTTTTTTAAGATTTTATTTTTTATTCATCTATTTGACAGAGCGAGAGAGATCACAAGCAGGCAGAGAGGCAGGCAGAGAGAGAGGGGGAAGGAGGCTCCCCGCTGAGCAGAGAGCCCGTGGGGCTGGATCCCAGACCCTGAGATCATGACCTGAGCCGAAGGCAGAGGCCCAACCCACTGAGCCACCCAGGCGCCCCTATCCTATTTGTTTTTATAACTCTAGGTCCTAGGTCAGCACCTGGCGAAGAACCAGGTGGGCATCCAGGGGTTTGATGAATGAGCACATGAGCAAATGAATGAATGGATAAATACATTGATACAGGATCTCCACCCAGGAAAGTTTGGTTGTGAGAGTACAAAATAATTTCAATATAGGGCGCTTCTTTTTTTCTTTGTGTTGAATAATGATAAACAACACAGGTTTTAATAATTTTGGTGGGGAAAATATCCTGGGTTAACTCCAGCCCAAAGCTACAGTATACAGTCACAGAAACTTAGAAAGAGCAACAATCTAATGAAGAATCCAATATAACATTAAGCACTAGTACCCTCTGGCATACTTAACACAAAGTATGGACTTGTGAATTACACACAGCTTTCAATGGGCTTTTTATTTCATTTATGGCTACTTCTACCACTCTATTATAGAGGGAACTGTCCTCTAAATTGCACTTACATGTTCTCCAAGCTATTCTGAAATTGTACTAAAACTGCTTTAATATTAAACATCTGAAATTTTATTTTCTGAAAGTATTTTTTTTTGCTCACTTAATTAGTTTTACCAGTGGAGCTAATTACCACTTGGTTTTCATTATAATCTTGGTAATTATTGTCCTGAAGTTTTCCTCCCAGGCATGTGGCTTGTTCTTGTTTCATTATTCATTTCCCAATAACCCTAGAGATAAATTCACCAATGATTAACATCTGAAAATCTTTGTGTTCTCTTTGACAAATGACAGTTCCCTAACCTTTAACACTCAAGGAAAGCACCTCAGAAAGATCTTTACTGGCTGCTATGCTCTGGTACTCCATGCTTCTCTAAAAGCTATTGTCACCATAATCGGTAAGTTTATTTAGCATGCAATTAAGTGAAAAAAAAACAAAAAAAAAACAAAAAACGGGCTTGGCATTTGCATGTTAAAACAGGGGGAAGTATAATACAATCTCACCTTTTTTTTTTTTTTGAATTTTTTATTTTATTTATTTATTAAAATAAATAAAGAGAGAGAGAGAGAGAACATGAGCAGGGGGAAGGAGCAGTGGGGCTTTATTTTTAACTTTTTGAGGAACCTACATACTATATTCCATAGTGGCTGCACTAATTTGCATTCCCACCAACACTGGACAAGAGTTCCTTTTTCTCCACATCCTTGCCAATGCTCAATGTGTTTTTCATTACAGCCATTCTGACAGGTATGAGGTGATATTTCGTTACAGTTTTGATTTGCTTTCACTGATGAGTGATGTTGAGCATCTTTTCATGTATTTGTTGCCCCTCTGGATGTCTTCTTTGGAGAAATGTCTGTTCATATCTTCTGCCCATTTTTTTATTGGATTATTTGGTTTTTGGGTGTTGAGTTCTATCAGGTCTTTATATATTTTGGACAGTAAACCTTTATTGGATGTCATTTGCAAATATCTTCTCCCATTTGATAAGCTACCTTTCAGTTTTGCTGATCGTTATCTTTTCTGTACAGAAGCTTTTTATTTTGATGTCCCAATAGTTCATTTTTGTTTTTGTTTCTTTTGCCTTAGGAGACATATCTAGAAAGATGTTGTTACAGCCAATGTCACAGAAACTACTGCCTGTGCTCTCTTTGAAGAATTTTTATGGTTGCAGATCTCATATTTTGGCCTTTTATCCATTTTGAGTTTGTTTTTGTGTATGATGTCAAGAGGTTGGTCCAGTTTCTAATAACTGCTATGTTTAAGAATATTTTTTATTATTAACATAACATTTGCTCACTTGGAGTAAACCTAGCTAATCATAGTAATCCTATTACCCCTGTCAAAGACTAGTTTGGTCAGGGCATAAGCTGAGATCTCCTTAGCGAAAGGCTTTGAGGATCTTAGTATTTGGAAATAATTTAAATAATATGGAATTGGGTAAAGCAAAAAATAAAATACCTGGAAAGTAACACCACCTCACCTCCTCAAGACACACAATTAATATTTTACCTTTTTGTATATGTATACCTTTTGTGTATATGTTGTCAGATAAGCTACAGGATGACCCACTAAATTTGAATTTCAGGTAAACCATGAGTGATCTTTTTGTATGAGTTTGTCCTGAATATTGCATGGGACATACTTACACTAAAAAGTTATTCATCAATGATATGAAATTCAATTTTAATCTCGTGTCTGTGTTTTTATTTGGCAGGCTTAGATATATGGCTTCCAAAACTAATTATATTGTCATTTGTCTGAACTCAGCTAGACTGGGATAATTCATAACTCACACAAGATATGGAAGGGAAATTATCGTCCTGTTCTCCCTTATGTAGTATTGAGTGAAGAACATGGAACTGGAGTTCTGGGCACTTTACCACTCTGGGCTTCAGGCAATTTGTTCCTAAAATGGGTGTTAGATCAGGTTGCCCCAGAGGGTTAATATAGAGTAGTGGTTAGCAGCACAGGCAGGAGAATCAGACTTTCTGACTGTTAACCACCAAGGGCTTTGGTTTCTTCATCTCTAAGAAAGGGTTTCATTATGATCCATACTTCACAGGCTGCTGTGAAAGTTAAATGACCTAGCGTACTTTAAGTTCTTAGAACACAGCCTGGCACATTGTAAATGCTCCATAAATGTTAGTTCTCATTATTCCCAGTCTGGCTTTCATTTTTTCTACAATGTTGAACAACATTCCTAAGACTTAGAGACATAAGATGTCAAATCTAGATAAAGAAACTGCTACCAAGAGGAACTCTGAGTGTGAAGCACAACTGAACTCTTAAATTACATATTTGCCTGGAAATAAATTTAATTGAGAGTATTATAAAAATTACATTAAAAACATTTGTTTTAAAACTGTAGAGTCTAAAGTATGAGGATTGAAATAGCTAGACATTATTGGAGGCAGCGTTGCCATTGATCTCAACATGAGGATTTTCATCAGACTGTGTTTTCTAGGCAGAAAAAGAGCACAATATGTGATCCACGTTATGACACAGAAGGAGGATTAATCTTCAGTTATGGAAGGAACTACACCAATAAATGTGTTTAAGGAACGACCAGTGTTTGTATCTATTTTTTCAGCTAGAAGAAAAGAGCTATAAGTCATTGGTTTAACCCTGGGAGGAGGAAACCCAGATGTCAGGATTCAGAGATTATTGTGTAATCAGTAATTTGGAGAGGCTGCAGCCTTTTGTTTGGTCTTCAAAAGCTCAGATTCAAAGGCTAAAAATTCAGCTTTTATTTTCCTTTTATGGTAGCTGGTTCATTTTCTGTAGAGGTTCAATTTGTTACCAGAGAGAATCATCACTAATGTGAATAATTACATACTTAACTGCAGGGTAGAATTGAAATTGGGCTTGATTGAGAGGGTTAGAAACAGAGCAAACTCCTTCCTGCCACAAGAATTAGAGATTCTACATAGCAAAACATGGCAGTGCAAGCAAGCATTTTCAATGAATTAAATTTGTCTTGTAGGAAATAGGCAAAAAACAAACAAACAAACAGTACCAACTCAATTTCACTCATAGTAGGAGGGCAACAAGTTAAAACTACACCAAGATACCACTTTTTAAATCTATCAGATTGATAAAACTCTAAAAGTTTGACAATACAGCTGTTGAATGGCTCTGGGGAAACAAATATTATAGATGTTGATGGGAGTGTAAATTGACATAACACCTGGAGAAAAATTCAGCAAAATCTATGCAAATTATAAATTAAAATGCATCTGCTTGTTGATCCACCAATTCCACTTCTGGGATTTTATCTTATAAAAATACCCATACTTGGGGCACCTGAGTGGCTTAGATAAGCGTACACTCTTGATTTTGACTGAGGTCGTGATATCAGGGTTGTGAGATTGAGCCCCAGCATGGAGCCTTTTTGGGATTCTCTCTCCCTCTCCCTCTGCCCTGCCCCCTGTGCCCTACTCACTCAAAAAAAATACCCATACTCATGTGAAATTATTATTTTTTTAAAATTTTAATTATTTATTCAACAGAAAGAGAGAATCACAAGTGGGCAGGGAGGCAGGCAGAGAGAGAGAGGGGAAGCAGGCTCCCTGCTGAGCAGAGAGCCCAATGCGGGGCTTGAACCCAGGACCCTGAGATCATGACCTGAGCTGAAGACAGAGGTTTTAATCCACTGAGCCACCCAGGTGCCCTCATGTGAAATTATTTATATACAATTCTTGTGCTATAAAAATTAACATTTTAAAGTATATAATTTGGTGATTTTTTTTTTTTTGTTTATTCACAAGTTTATGCTCTCATCATCATTATCTATTTCCAGGACACAGTCATCAACCCTAAAGCAACTCTGTATCCATTAGCAACCACTAATCTATTTTCTGTCTCTTTGGACTCAAAGCAAGTCTTTGACTCTAATCTCTGTAGTCTCTTGATTGTGTCAGGCTCTGTCTGTTTATTTACCTACATAAGCATTTTCCAAAATATCATTCTTATACTTCAGACTTGATTGGTCCACACTTAAGTGGGCTTACTAGGGCCAATTTCCATAATGTTTTTACTTAATCTAACTTTTTTTGGTACCACTAGACCAGATAGTAGAAACTATCTGGTATTTATATACATTAACATCAAACATTAGTGTATTTCCAACATATTTTAAAGCTGGCTGTTTGTGAATATCTAGAAGAGGCCTCCTCTTCATCTGAGCCCAATACTGCAGAAAGATGCACGTGAAAGAGTGAGGTTGGGGAAATTCAGTCTATGAAGACAAATTAACCCTTGTGATTAATATGGAACAGGTTTTAGCTTTGTCAGAATATTCTTCATAATATTATTCCATGTTTGTTCATATTTGGAATTTTCTATGTTAAAAAACTAACAGAAAGATAATTATAAATGTCTGGTAACTTATTTGAAACTCACTATCAATAAAATGGTGGTTAGGGAGGGGCGCCTGGGTGTCTCAGTCATTAAGCATCTGCCTTCCACTCAGGTCATGATCCCAGGGTCCTGGGATGGAGCCTCGCATCAGGCTCCCTGTTGGTGGGAAGCCTGCTTCTCCCTCTCCCACTCTCCTTGTTTGTATTCCCTCTCTCACTGTGTCTCTCTCTGTCAAATAAATAAATAAATAAATAAATAAATAAAATATTTTTTTAAAAATGGTGGTTAGGGAAAGCTTTACAGACAATTTAGAATTTAAGTGAAATTCTAAAGGAAGGAGATTAGAGAAGGCGCGTGAGAGAGTGTTGGGGGTAGGGAGCACCTCATTAACTCAGTTGGTGGAGCATACAATTCTTGATCATGGGGTCATGAGTCCAAGCCCCATATTGGAGGTAAAGCTTACTTAATTAAAAAAAAAAAAAAAGAAGAAGAAGAAGAAGAAGAAAGAGTATCACGCAGGAGGAATCAAATTTAATTCCATAAAAATACTGAGCATGATATTGAGCATAATGTACTATGTCTAAGAGTTAGAAGTAAGTTCACCTGGCCTCAAGGAGATGGAAGTCTACTTCTTGCTCATGTAAAAGAAATCTGAGAGTGGGCTGACTAGAATTGGCATGCCATCTCCATGATGTACTTAGGGAATGTTAGGATACTCTCTTCCATCTCCATCTTTGGCATGCATCCTCAAGGTCACCTGGTAGGTAAAGATAGCTGCTAACCCTCCAGGCATTATACCTACATTTCATGAAGCAAGGGTGGAGTAGGGAGGAAGAAGTTCTATGAAACGTTCCATTTACATATTACCAAGTATAGACTTTATATACTTTCTAGTCACATGGTCATCCTCAGCTGCAAGGGAAGCTGAAAAGAAGTGGCTGAAGGACTCATTCAGCTAAAATTCAGGTTTCTGTTACAAGAAGGAAAAGAGAGACAATAGATAATTGGTAGGCAAAACAGCCCCTGCCACATTGTGCTTTGTAGGGAGTGTCTCATCATAGGTAAGAGTGCTGGATGCGGTAACAAGTCAGACTTTGAATTCAGGACCTGCAACTTACTAGTTATGTGACCTCGGAAAAGTAGTAACTAAAGCTCCCTAAGCATCAAATTTCTTATCTGTAAGTAAAAACGTAGCTTGTTAATACCAGAAAGATATATGTATAAATTACCTGGCACAAAAGAGGTGCTCAATAAATCACTGTTATTTTACCTGTGATTTGTGATTGGTTAGAGATTTAGTGATTTTAAAGAAGATTTTCTCTGCCCTTAAGAAGTTAGCAAGACGTACTATAGGAATACATTTAAGTGATTCAATGGAAACATACCCCCTTGCTAATATTTGAATAGTATATTGGATAATGAATTCTTTTAGAAGCATTATACATTGTGTACTCTTACTTTATGTCTCAGTTTTAATTGAACATTAAGGGAATGCAGTATTTTAATTGTAACCCTGCCAATATCTTTATCTAGAGGCCTGTTG
>JAQQSY010004064.1:0-12556 GCA_028646535.1 Procyon lotor
AGCTTTATTTTTAATTTCTTGAGGAATCTCCATATTGTTTTCCAAAGTGGCTGCACCAGCTTGGCCAAAATCAACAGGACAGTAAACAACAAATGTTGGAGAGGGTATGGAGAAAGGGGAACCCTCTTACATTGTTGGTGGGATTGCTTTTTAATTTTTAAAGATTTTTTCATTTATTTTAGAGCTTGCACGAGTGTTGGGGGGAAGGGCAGAAGGGGAGAATCTTCAAGTGGATCCCACCCCATGCTGAGCACTGAGCCAGTCTTGGGACTCAATCCCACAACCCATGAGATCCCGACCTGACCTGAAACCAAGTTGGTCGTTCAACACACTGAGCCACCCAGGTGCCCCTTAAGATTTTTGCTTTTATGAAAAAAGGTGGAAAGCAAAACCAGTGTTCAGCATTGACTTTGCAGTGAGCCATTACAGAGGCCGCACACCCCCAGCAGTGACAGTGGTACTAGTGCCGGGCTCCTTCCCCGGGAACTACACCCAGCATCTCAGCATCGAGGTGCCACAGTTTTGAAATGTGTCTGTGAGCATCTGTGCTTTATCTCAGTTTGCTTTGTGCATCTGCTAGCAAGATGTGCCCTGAAATATCAGAAAAGTCTAAGAAGAAGTTATTTTTTGGGCCTGGGAATGCTCAAATTTTTTCCTATATAAGTTAATGGTGATCGCTTCTTTGTTTAACACCATTTCAGCTTTGGAGGCGTTTCATAGGAATGCTTTACTTTCAGATAAGGAGGGCAACCTGTATATATGAAAAAATAGTTTCTTTTTCATATTCATTTACTTATTTGTTTCTGAGAAGCGGCCATCAGAGCTGAGGTGATGAGAAAAGAACATTATGTTCTGGTATCCATTGAGTAGGGAGGTCCTAAAACGGACAGTTAATTTCCGCCTGTTTTCAGCTGCTGGATTGCATGTCTCTCATCACTAGAAGCCATACAGAGATTAAGGAATGGAGAATGTGCCATCTGGAACTGGGGTTCACCTAGAGATTTCTTCTATATTCTTTGGAGCTTTAGGGCCTTGTTGCTCTTGGAAGTTAGAGATCCCAAATCTGTGTCAATGTATCATATTGGCTGCAGGATCAGCCCTGTCTCACAGGGCTGCTTATCAATAAAACTATTGAGGTCCTTCAGTGTATAGTGATCTCACTGTGGTTCTAATTTGCATTTCTTTGATAACTAATGCTATCGAACATTTTTCATGTGCTCTTTATATAATCTTTTGTGAAATTTAAATATTGTATTCATTTTTTAAAAAATGGGTTGTTATTATTGAGTTGTAGAAGTTCATTATATATTTTGGTATAAGCCGAATGCCAGGTATCTATTACAACCCTTTCTCCCTTTGCCTTTTTTTAATAGTGCCTTTGATGTTTTTAGTTTTGATGAAGTTCAACTCATTTTTTTCCTTTTATGGTAAGTGTTTTTGTTTTCCGTGTCTAAAAAGATCATTGCCTATCCAAAGATCACAAAGCTATTTCCCTATATTTTTAATTTAAAATTTTTATCTTTTACATGGGTCCTTTAGATTTTTCTGTAGTGTTAGAAAAAGGTCAAGGCTTACTTTTATCCATATGGCCATTGGTTTTACAGCATTATTTATTGAGAAGACTATCCTTTCTTCATTGACTTACCTTGGCATTTATATCAAAAAAATCAATGACTTGTATACATGTGGGTCTGTTTCTGAACTGTCTAATTTATTTCATTGATACATGAGCTATCCTGTCACCACACTGTCTTGATTTCTTAATTACAGCATAAATCCTCTAACTTTGTGATTTGTCTCAAATCACAACTTCTGGTTTATCTCTATGTAGCTCCATTCTTCCTCTTACAAGTAAAAATCCTTTAGTTTGTATCCTTTAGTTTAAATCCTTGTGCAAGTAACGCAACCATGAGTTTAGGAAGTCTCTGAGAGGCTGCCTAGGGACAGGCAGGGACGTAAGGAAGAAAAGGTGGTGAGTTTCTGGGTTTCCCAATAGCCTCTCCTATATCTTGAACCAGGAGTCGCAGAAATCTCCAACCCAGATGGCCAACAGGTCAGACACAAACAGCTCCCAACCTTCCCCTGGCAAGTAAGTAACAAACAACTCTGTTCCCCCTTGCCAAAGTTTGGGAAAAGGATGGCCTAACAACAAAATATTTTAGCCAATACCAGCCCTACTCCATCCAAACACCAACGAAAAAACCACATCCCTCAACCCTACCCCGAGAAAACAAACTGCTCCAGTCCCCTCACTGGGTATCAGCAGGGCTGAGTGGGAAGCTGATCTTCCATTTTCTGCCCTGTGGAAGCACGTGGTGCTCTGATTTCTATGCCAGGGTAGTGTCTACAGAGCCCAGTGGTCAGTTGAGTCTCCATGCCCACTCAGAAGCCACAAGAAATGAGGATGCAGTGCTAATCACGACTAGGTTGAAGAGAGAGGTAGACACATCCATAGTTACAGTTGGGGATTTCAATATCCTACTCTCGGCAATTGATAAAATTACTGAACAGAAAACTCTTTGGGACATTCTTAGCCCTTTGCATTCTCCCTAAAGATTTTGAACCAGCCTTTCAATTTTTGAATACAACTCTACTGGAATTTTAATTAGGATTATGTTTATAGGTTGTACATCTCTAGGCCAATTTAAGAAGCATTGACTTACCAATATGGAGCCTTCAAATATATAAACTGGTGTCTTCCCATTTATTTAGATCTTTAATTTATTTTACTAATGTTTTATAAATTTAGTGTGCATATCTTACACATATTTTATTAAGTTTATTCCTATGTATTTCATATTTTTGATAGTATTTTATTTTGTTTGTTTTTTTTGTTTTTTTTTTATAGCATTTTAAATGATTTATTTGACAAAAGTGTATTTGGCCTTGGAAGATATTTTTTGCTGTATATAGACTTTGGGACTGACAATTTGTTTCAACACTCTAAAGATATTATTCCAGATTTTTCTTACCTTCATTATTTCTGATAAGAGGTCAGTATTGACTTGTGTCATTTTTCCCTGGTACCTGATGTGTCATTTTGGTATCTCCTTTTATGATTTTCTCTTCAGGGGCACCTGGGTGGCTCAGTCATTAAAGCAGTTGCCTTTGGCTCAGGTCATGATCCCAGGGTTCTGGGATCGAGCCCCACATCGGGCTCTGTGCTCAGTGGGGAGCCTGCTTCTCCCTTTCCCCCCGCCTGTTGTTCCCCCTGCTCATGTGCTCTCTCTCGCGCTCTCTCTCAAATAAATAAAATCCCTTTTTTTAAAAAGATTATATTTATTTCTTTGTCAGAGAGAGAGAGAGAGCGAGGGTGCACAAGCAGGGGAAGCAGCAGGCAGAGGGAGAAGCAGGTTCCCCACGGAGCAGGAAGCCCGATGTGGGGCTCAATTCCAGGACCCTAGGATCATGACCAAACCAAAGGCAATCACTTAACCAATTGAACCACCCAGGTGCCCTTGGGTATTCATTTTTACTGAATAAATATGAAGAAAATCTTTCAAGTATGAGTCTCTGGTTAAAAATTAATGAAAGGTGGGGTGCCTGGGTGGTTCACTTGGTTAGGCATCTGCCTTCTGCTTTGGTCGTAGTCCCAGGATTCTGAGATCGAGTCCCACATCAGGTTCTCTGCCAAGGGGGAGCATACTTCTCCCTCTCCTCCTCACTCATGCTCTCTCTCATAATCTCTGTCTATATGTCTGTCTCTCCCTCTCAAATAAATAAATATTTTAAAGTTAATGAAAGCAGACTTCGGTGGTAAAAAGTTGGAGTTTAGTGGTCTGGAACATCAGGTGAATGCATTCTGGTTTAAAATCAACAGCAGGAATATACCTCTAGGTTCCTGATCAAGAGAGTAATTTCAAAGTAGTCTCAAATCTTAAGTCAAGAGCTGCAGATTTAACTCTGGAAATATAAATTTGTTATTGCAAATTATAAACGGGTTTTATTTGATTTTTAAAAATTTTTATTTTTTCTTTCCAAATTTTTATTTAAATCCCAGTTAGTTAATATACACCATATGTATTAGTTTCAGGTATAGAATTTAGTGATTCAACACTTACATACAACACCCAGTGCTCATCACAAGTGCCCTCTTTAATCCCCATCATCTGTTTAACACATCCCCCACCCACCTCACTTCCAGGGACCCTCAGTTTGTTCTCTATAGTTAGGAGTCTGTTCCTTGGTTTGCCTCTTTTTTCCCCCCTTGATGTTTGTTTGTTTCCACACATGAGCGAAATCATATGGCATTTGTCTTTCTCTGACTTATTTCACTTAGCGTAATACTCTCTAGCTTCATCACATCATTGCAAATAGCAAGATTTCATTCTTTTCGGTGGCTGAGCAATATTCCATTGTATGTGTATACCACATCTTTATCCATTCATTGGTCAACAGGCATTGGGCTCTTTCCATAACTTGGCTGTTGTTGATAATGCCATAAACATTGGAGACAGATTTTAAACAAATAATTGTCTTCTCTTAAAAGAATAAAAAACATTTGCAAAGCTTTCTTTAATTGATGCCATTTGAGTATCCACATGCAGTTATAATATTTATCATTCATAAATAATCCAGAAGTGAATGAGTATAGTTTCTTAGTCATTCCCAAAATTCTGACCACAAATGGAGGTTTGCAGGCCTTTTTTTCTCCTGGTATTTGCCAGGAGGGCTTCTGGTATTTAGAAGCTATCCCTCCTTTCCTATTTAGTTACTCAAAATGCCTACCCTTCTTGTTATCAGAATCTGTTCCCAAGAATATATCTGAACTCTAAACTATAAGGAAATGCTATTTTACTTACCCTGGTAAATATAATTTCTTACAGGCGCTCACCAGTCTAAACCCCCGATCTCTGCAAAACAACCCTCTGCATCTCCTTTGCCTGCTGGCTCCTCTAGCTCAGCTGAGCTGCCTGTAGAATTGCCACACCAAACAAGCATCAGACTTGCCATCTTCTTCCTTCCACATTTCCAATTTCTCTCCTCCTCCAGTCTCATCTCTGTTCATCCCCCATCCAACCAGTTTCAAGTCTCACTGTCCTCTCTGGCTTCAGCGCTCCGTTGCTTTTCATATGCAGTCATTTCCCCAGCCATGATGGTTCTACCATGAAATCACACAGTAGTTTTTCTCTTCTGTTTCAATGTGTGCTGCCACATCCCTGGAGCTCACCCTCATCACTAAGACCCAGAGGCTGCATTAGTTTCCTGACCTCCTTTCTTAAAAGTTTTCTGTACTTCAGTCTCTCCACCACAGTGACAAAGAATTAATTTGCTAAATCGTGTCAGTCCCATGACATATGTCTCCTTAAGTCCTCAATCTTGTGGCTCCACTTCCTAATCTCATCTTCCACTCTTCTTCCCCTTTTTAGGCCACCTGGTTTTGTCCATTTTCTAAACAGGTGGTGTTCGTCCCTGTCTTTGGCCGGCCCTCCCTTGTCCAAGAGTTCCTCTTTCCATGGGAGAGAAGGGCTCTACTACTCATCTGTAAAAGACTGTCCCAAGTTTTCAGCCCTTGCCTCCTCTCTTCTTTTCTCCATGGCCTTTTTGGCCTAGAGTTCACACTTTGTCCTCTGAACATCTACATCTCCAATTCTCTACCCACTTAGTATTTAAGTATGTTTTGCCATATATTGTTGGTTCCTTAGTGTATCGGTTAAAAGTATTATATTAGACGCACCTATGACCCTGTGTCACCCTTCAACTGAAGGAGAATCCCAGGTGAACCCTTTTCTTTTGTGGAACACATGGGAGAAGCTGAGAGAAGGGAGAAATAACTCTACCTAACAAGGGGCTTATGGACACGAAGATAGGCTGGAGAATGCCCGGAGGTAGTGGAGGGAGAGGAAGAGAACCTGGTGAGGGTCGGTGAGGTGATTGATTTGAGAGATTTGGAGAGAGAGAAAAGAGGAGTTGAGGGGAGAGTTTCCACAGCAGAGAATGTCTTGCCATGTGGGGTGTGACAAAATTTTCCCTATTCATCTCCTTAGGAGAACTTGAGTAAAGATTTACATAACTTTTTATTGAACATTGCGACATTGCATCAAGTGTTTTCTCATTAAATCGGGTTCTGTTCCCTTTATGTGTGTGTGTGTGTGTGTGTGTTATGGACTGAATATTCGCGTGCCCTCAAAATTCATATGTTGAAGCACTAACCCCCGGCGTGATGGTATTTGGAGATTGGATTTTGGGAAGTAATTAGGGTTAGATGACAACACGAGGATGGATGATGGGATTAGTGGCTATAAGAAGAAGAGAGAGATTGTTTGCTCTCAGCCACATGAGGATGCAGAGAGAAGATCACCATCTGTAAGGCAGGATACGACCCTTAACAGTGAAGGGGAGCAGAATATGCTACCCCAAAATATGTGTTTTTGACATATTATTTTAAAGTTCCTTAAAAAATAGTTGGTACAAGGACACTCTGACTCTCCTTAGTCCCCTTGAAAGCAGGAAATAAATCTCTCATGTGAAAGGTACCCTCCCTGTACCAGGAGGGTAGAAGTCATCCCTTACTACCAGAAATAAGGAAGTTAGGGTTGGAATTGCATAAACAAACCTTGTTGCTTTTTGGCTTACTTACTACCCCAAGTTCAAATTTTTTTGTCTTGTCACTTCTTCACAAATTTATTATTTGTCTAAAAGAGTAAAAGCTGCTGGCTTTGGTCGCCTTTTTGAGTTTCATATTTTTTTATGCCATTCCCATACATACAAAATTAATTTTTTTTCTGTTAATATGTTTCATGTGAATTTAATTTTTCGGCCAGCCAAAGAACCTAGAAGAGAAGAAGAGAAAGTTTTCTGTCCCTACACCAGTAACTGAATAGGCTACTGCTTTAAGCATTTATTGATTTAGTTTTAAATTCCAGTCTAAGTAACATACAGTGTTACATTAGTTTCAAGTGTACAAGATAGTAATTCAGCAGTTCTATATATTCCTCATTGCTCATCAGGATAAGTGTGCTTTTATCCCCCTTCATCTGTGTCACCCTTTCTCCCGGTCACCTCGCCTTTAGCAACCATCAGCTTGTTCTCTATACTTAAGAGTCTGGTTTTTTTGTCTCTTTTTTCTTTTGTTCATTGACTTTGTTTGTTAAATTCTACACGTGAGTGAAATCATATGGCATTGATCTTTTTCTGATTGACTTATTTCAATTAGCATTATACCTTCTAGATCCATTCATGTTGTTGCAAATGGCAAGACTTCATTCTTTTTTTTTACACCTGAGTAATATCTCATGGTGTTTATGTATTCATATATATATGTGTGTGTGTGTGTGTGTGTGTGTATAATTTATATATGTGTAATATACCACATCTTCTTTATCCATTTATCTATCAACATACACTGGGCTGCTTCCATATCTTGGCTATTGTAAATAATGCTACAATAAACATAGGCATGCATGTATCTTTTTGAATTAATGTTTTTGTTTTCTTTGGATAAATACCCAGTAGTAGAATTACTGGATTATATGGTAATTCTATTTTAAATTTTTGAGGAATCTCCATACTGTTTTCCACATGGCTGCTTAGGCTAGCACTTTGATCTTGGACTTGACAGCCTTCAAAACTACAAGATATAAATGTCTATTATCTAAGTCATCCAGTCTATGGCATTTTGTTGTAGCAGCTTCAACAAATAAAATGTGACACTATGTTGAGATTGGCTTTCAGGTTCAGAGATGAAGGGCTAATTCTTGTGCACATGTGCGCGCGCGCGCACACACACACACACACACACACACACACACACACACACACACACAGTCTCTCTCTCTCTCTCATCTAGTCTCTTAAGTTCTGGGCCAATATTTTTTACTTCTCATTATTCCATGCAATTCCATGCAATACCGGACAGTACTGTGAATTTAAGAACCGCACCTGCCAACCTGTTTGTGTTTGGTATTCCTGGACCTTTGTGCCTAATCCCAGTAGACTTGTCATAGTCTCCTGTGGGTACCCCAGTGAGGTGGACGTGCCCCAGTCATTATGCAGGGAGACCCATTAGGGTTTCGGAAGAAGATAAAATGGGAGAAAGTGGAATTTCATGATTATAGGAAATATATTTTTTGGTTATTCAGGTTACCAAATGTATTTCTCATATATATTTGGTCTTTGTGCACAGTTCCTGGATCACAGCTTCCCAAACTCTTGGAATTTCCCGAGGGGATGAGAGCAATGGGAGCATCTTTTGTTATAATATTTGGTCTCTTTTCCTCAGTTCCTGAAAAGCTTCAGAGCTAAAAAAGGTAAGTGGATTTCTTGTTGTTCATAACAGGTCCTTTTCCACCACAATTGGGTTTATGTTAATGAGAAGGCTTTTGGAAATCATCTAAGGATGGGGGCTCCTTGCCAGCAGACCCAACCACAAATAGAGGGATAGAAATATCAGTCCCAACCCCTGATTCCTGGGGGAGAGGAAATGGGCTGGAGGTTGAATCAATCACCAATGACCAATTAATCAATCAGTCATGCCTAGGCAGTGAAGCTCCCATAAAAACACAAGAAATGGAGAGGACTTGGAGAGCTTTTAGATTGGTGAGCCTGTTTAGATTTAGGGAGAGTGGTGTACTCGGAAATAGCATAGATGTTCCACCCCCTGTCCCTTGTACCTCTTCCATGTGGCTGTTCCCATGTTAACTGCTTTTATAATAAACCTGTCATCTAGTAAGCAGGAAGTTTCTCTGAGTTGTGAGCTTCCCTAGCAGATTAATTAAACTCGAGGGTAATGGGAATGTCTGATTTATAGCCATTAAGTCAGAAGTACAGGTGACAATCTGGACTTGTGATTGGTACCTGAAGAGGAGGAGGCAGTCTTGTAGGAGTGAGCCCTTGACCTGTAACCCAAGAAGGGGTAGTTGTTGGAAACCCCGGTCTGTAGTCAATTGGTCAGAACCACAGATAACAAAGCGGGCATGTGATTGGCATCTCAAGTGGAGAGCAACCTCAGGAGACTGAGTCCCTAGCCCGTGGAATATGATGTTATCTTCTGTAGATAGTGTCAGAACTGAGTTGAGTTATGGGACACCTCGCTGGTGTCCAAGAACTGCTCCTTGGTGTTGTGGGGAATCCACCACCCCACACACCTTGGAAATTATACATAGAATCCCTTTGTGCGTATATGCGTGCACACAGAATCATCCTATACGTTTTTAATTTTTTGTATGTTTATAAAATACATGTGAAGTAGAACTGGCATAAAATAGAAACCGCTTGACAGTTATAGCACAGTTATAGAATTGTAAATTTCCTTTGAGAGGGTTAAGGATCTCTATACCTGGACATACTTCAGGGAGCTGGTCACTTTAGAAATACAGATTCCTAGGCCATATCTCAGACCTACTGAGTCAGTATGGCATGAATATTAGGGGCAGGAATCTGACGTCTGACAAGCTCTTTAGTTCATCTTAAAGCAATCCACCCACGGCTCTGCTTTCCACTGAAATTTAACCCCCTCCGTTTCTTGAAGAGAAAACGGAGGCTCCCAGAAGTAAATCAAGTTGCCAAGGACACAGCAGATTAGGGGTGAAGCCCAGACCAGGATGCACATATGTCTTCTAATCCCATCCCTATTTGGTTAACAGTCAAACTACAGGCATCGTTTTCTAGAGTTTCCCAGACTCTCCTTTCTCCCATTCTGTCACTTTGGGTAATTCCCAGTGTGATTATCTGTGGAAAGTTATCTAATACGGTGTCACAAATATTGTTGCTAGCAGAAAATCATGTAGAAATAGAGAAATTTCCTGCTACAGCATGTTACGTAGCACAAATGGCTTGATTTCCAAATGGAATGCACAGGAGGCAAATTTTTAGCTTACTAGGTCCTGTCAATTGTGATTGAAAAATACAAAAACAGGGGCACCTGGGTGGCTCAGTTGGTTGAGCAGCTGCCTTCGGCTCGGGTCATGATTCTAGGGTCCTGGGATCAAGTCCCACATCGGGCTCCCTGCTCAGCAGAGAGCCTGCTTCTCTCTCTCCCTCTGCCTGCCACTCTGCTTATTTGTACTCTCTCTCTCTGTCAAACAAATAAATAAAATCTTTTAAAAAAAATACAAAAACATTAGAGCTTTTGTAGATGTGAGAAACACAAATGAAGGATATCTAGCAAGCCCATTGTCGGCATAGGCGAGTGGATACATGGCAGTCTTGGCAACAGAAATAGAGAGTTGAGGGGAAGGAACAGGTTGAGGGAGTTCGCTGATACATCAGTTATCTATTTCTGTGGAATGAATTAGCTCAAAATTTAGTGGCTGCAAACACCACAGGTTTATTATATCCGTCTCTGTGGTCTCTGTGGGCACCGCTCCGTTGTGTGCCTCGGGCTCCAGGTCTCTTGCAGCACAATCAAGTTTTCGGCTGGGCCTGTGTCTCAGTGGAAGGCTTCCAGGCTCACCGTGGTGGTTAGCAGAAGTGGGTTCATCCAGGACTGTTGTCCTGAGGGCCTTAGGTCTTCACTTGTTGTTGGGCTCTCTCAGTTCCTTGCCACAGGGCGTCTCCACAGGGCAGCTCAGAACACAGCAGCTGGCTTCCAGCAACATGAGCAAGCAGGAGAGCAAGAAAGGGCAAGCAAGATGGAATCCAAGTCTTTCTGTAACTTGATATCACAAGTGACATCTCAATGCTTCTGCCACCCTCTAGCTGCTAGAAGTGAATCACTAGGAGGAGATTACCCAAGGGCATGAGTACCAAGAGGTGGAGATCTTTGGAGATGATCTTGGAGGCTGCTACCCAGCCTGTGGGAGGATGAGGTGGAGAACACCCAGCAGGAACTTGGGCTAAATTTGAAGCTCTAGGGAGAATCTGGGCTGGAGATACAGATCTGGGAGTTAGTAGCATTTTATGAGCAGGAGGTGAAATCATGGGAATAGGTAAAGTCAGCCAGGAAGAACTTTTTTTTCTTAAGGCATCCCCTACTTGTAGCTACTCAGTACTACCTACTTAGAGAAAATTCAGATTGAAAGGAAAAACAAAAACCTGTAGGAAAAAAATAAATGTCACTAAGCAAAGCTTCTTGTCATTCCTAACTAGATTCAAACTTCGAGATTGGTCATGAAAATTTGAGTTAAGGCATGTGGCATTTCTTGGTATGATTAGAATATTCTTAAGATCCTGAGAAAAGCTAGTTGTCCACAGAAATTCCTTAAAATAGGTGACTAATTGGAACCTGAACAATCTCCTGATGAAAAATATTAAGTCTAGTTTGTCCTCTATCAATTTTAAACTACCAATCCGATGGATCTGTGTTTCCAACAAGTTTGGGTGATGAATACTGTAAATATTCATATAACATGATTAATCATGGTCATTTAAAGGCCTCCTCCCACAAGCCCACAGGACCCCTCCCCTCCGTCAGCACCCGGCCCTGGGCGTGTCACAGAAGCCTTGGAGAGCTAGAGGTATGTCACAGTGAAGAATGGGGAAACACCTCATAGCCTCTTTTGGCCCATGATCTTTCCTCCCTGTGTGCCTTTGCCTCATGCTCATCGGTTCCGCTGGAATGTTCTCTCAGACTGTTTTAGGCAGCCAAATCCTACCCTCCCTTCAAGGCTCTACTCAAATCCCATCTCTTCCATTAAGTCTTCCTGACGGGAAAAGCCCACCCCACCCCACCCCACCCCACCTCACCTCTCTCCTCCCTGGACTTTTGTCTTGATTGTCCATTTTTGTAGGCTAATCCCCAGCTGTCTTCTGTGCTTGCTTTCATCTTACTCATCCAAGGTTGGCAAACCACTGCCCGGCCATGGCCCTAATCTCATCCCACTGCCTGTTTTTATACGCCCTGCAAGCTAAGAATGGTTATTGCGTTTCTAAATCGTTGAAAAACTCAAGAGGAGATTAGTATTTTGTTTCATGGGAATATTATGTGATATTTAAATCCAGTGCCCATAAATATTAATTTTTGTCAGTAAGTTTTGTGGAAATTTGCTTTCTTTCACCTCTCTGCCCACAAAGCCTAAAATATTTCGTGACTGTCATTTTATGGAAAGTGTGCTGACCTCTGCTATAGACAATTGATGTCTCCCTCCTGAGAGAGGGTGTAACCTTTCCAGGGGGACCTGGGGCTGACGTTTCATGATGGCTTCTGTGGGCTCTACCATAGCGTGGAGCAGGGAGCTGGTGTTTGCAGTTGTGGTCAAATGGGGCTGAGAGAGAAGGCGTTTTTTAATTTGTGATGGATACACTGTTACATCCTTTCTTGTTGTGCAGGCCTTTTCTCTAGTCCTCTCTCTGCTGTTGGGCTGGTATCTGTTATGTCTGGTAGAAAAAAAGAAATGACAGGGAATACCAGGGTGGGTCACAAAATTCATGGCAAACATAGATGAAATGAAGTCTGGGAAGCAGAGCTTTTGTTTTGGGTGGGGAGGAACTGTTTGCTTTGGGGGATTGAGGTAATGAAAGTTATTTCAATAACATAATTTAACAGTTGTGCATGCTTTCTGCCAGAAGTACAGCTAGGCAAACCTCACCCAGGAACTTCTTCTGCAAAATGTGAAGATTAAACACTGCAGTCCTGAACAAATTCTCTTCCCTGTTTGGCAGAACCTGAAACTATACA
>JAQQSY010004065.1:0-12554 GCA_028646535.1 Procyon lotor
CTCTCAGAGAAAAGCAGTCAGTCCCTCCCATCTCCCTGGTCTCTGGCCGCACTCTGAGCTCACCAGGCCTGTAACCAAGCATTTCTGTCTCAGGCATGCGGCCCTGTTTGGAGTCTCCAAACCCAGCCAATTACTGCAACGTGCTTGCACACTGCTCCTCCCAGAGGAGGAAGGAGTGGGTCTCCCTGAATCTGCCACTTGTGGGTGTCCCTGCTGGAAGAGTAGTGGCCCAATGTGCCTCAGATCATGGTTTAAGGTAAGCCCAAGCTGAGAGCCCACTGTTCAGCTCCATCTTTGCATCCAGCTTCCCTGCGCTGATACCTGAGTGGAGCTCTGCTGCACTCAGATACCTCTGGTCTTTTTTGTGACCCCTTGGTCCTGAGACCACACTGTCCCCACGAGGGCTCCACCTTACCCTTAGCTTCTGGAGTGACGTCCCTCAGTGGAGCAGACTTCTAAAAGTTCTGATTTTGTGCTCTGATGCTCTTCTGCTTGCCAGGAGCCAGCCCCTCCCTCCATGGTCTGCCATCCCGTATATTGCCTCAAATTCACTTCTCCACATGTCCTACCTTCCAGAATGTGATTGCATTTCTTGTTCACAGAATTGCTGCTCTTCCTCTCTTAGATCTCTGTTGAGTTTGTAGGTGTCCAGAATGGTTTGATAACTATCTAGCTAAACTCCTGGGACCCAGTGATATTTAGGTCTCCCATTCCTCTGGCATCTTGCTCCTCCCCTCTCCATGCTCTATATTCTTATTCCATACTGGCTGTTCCTATGACTTGGTCAAATCTTCCATTGTTCTTTTCCCTCTGATCCCTTTTTCTTCCTTTTTGTTTTTGTTTTTGTTTGTTTTGTTTTGTTTTTTCCCCTTGCCCTCATCTCCTTTATCCTTCATATTGCAAGTGACAGAAAACCCAAACTGGACAAAGTAAATGGAGGATTTATTGAGTCATATAATTAAAGAGTCCATCCAAGTTCTGACTTAAGGTATAGCTTGATCCAGGGACTCAATGATATAAGGAGCTAGTGTTTCCCCCCACACCATATGTGTTTCTTTTCATCTATGTTTCATGTAAAGCAAAGGACTGGCATTAATGTAGGCATCGAGATGGCACTAGTGGGTTGAGCATCTTGACTCACATTTGTACATATCAAGAGCACCTCAGAAGTGGGCAGGTTTGGAGTCTCATCATTAAGATACTTAAGAGCCAAGATTTGTTTTCTGAATGTGATTCCAGAGGCTTTCAGGAATCATTAAGGTAAGGGAAAAGAGACTGACTGAGAGGGAAAGAAAGATACTTCATAGAGAGTAGCAAGATAGCAGTCAATTGGATAAGGCTGAAGGCTGGGATACTGGGATTCTGTATATGTGTCTTTAGGTTTAGATTCTAAGAAAAGACTGGGGCAAGTGAATTTATAAGGAAATTATAAGGAAGGGATAAATATGAATTCAATGTAAGATCCCTTTAGCTAAAGGATTATTGGAGAACTCCATGGGATCTCGGTTTCTTATCATTATGATTTATGTTCTAGGCCAAATCAGGCCAAATGACACACAGCAAATACTGGGTGAAGAAACATCTTTCTACCTGAAGAAAGTCTCAGTCCTTTTCCCAAATACCAACATTTCAGTAAGAGTCTGTATAATAATGAGTTTTGCCCTGTAGATTTAAATTCAAAAATGTTGTGATTTTCTGCTTGCAAGATCACAGGATGCTATGAAATCTCACTCATCCATTTAGCATTTACTAAGCACCCACTAAGTAACACCCACTGTCACAGCCCCCTCTTTTGTATGTACTGCTAAGGAAAACAGGTGTGGTTCCTCACCTCATGGTGCTGATAGTCTGCCAAAGTCTGCCATCCTTTAAATTTACCATCTTGATTCTTCAGGTTTGAACCTGTAGAAGAATTTTTCTAGGAAAGACACCTGGAAAATATAATCAGTAGCCATAATTAGCTCTAAACTCCATTTCTCAACACTATTGTACATTTAAAAATTTTTTATAAAAATGTATTTCCTGGAATCTTTTGTTCTTGATTTATAGCAAAAGCTCTATAATGACTATTTTAAAAATGACTTAATAAGGCAGTAGTTTTGCCATTGTTCTAATATGCCAATAGATCACTTAAGTGTCATTTGTTAAACCACTTAGGTCAATAAAAATCCTTTCATTGTTTTTCCCCAAGTGGCCATTGAGTCACGTAACACCAGCCTTAGTCCTTTGCTCACATTGCTCTATCTTCTTTTGGCTGGCATGGGTTATTAGTAATTATTTCTTCACAGACTATTACCCAAGAGTTATCACAATACGGTAATGGTAAAGGTTCCCAAAGATCAGATGTGCTGTTCAGGGAGCAAAGTGGAGGAGTCTGCAGTTTTTCAAAGTGGACTGAAGTCTAGTGAGTGAGAACTGGCTCCCTCATACGCTCACATATAATTTGAAACACTGATTGGTTGCTTAATATGGAACAATATACTTTCTCTCGGTATATTTTAAGATTTCACATTTATTCATTTAATAGCTGATGTAAATGAACTAGCAACTGATGAAAATCCACGGGAAATAGAATTAGAAATCATTCTGACGAAAGCAAACAAGAGAGTTGGCACCACAAGAATTCATGTTGTCCCCTCTCTCTTGTACCGCCAAATAGCTCCCTGAGCACAAACAGAGATCTCATTTGGAAGAGTATTATAGTTTCTTTTCTGACTGCAAAGATAACCCTTGTTTATTGTAGATTTCTCAGAAAATATAGAAAAAATACAAAGCAGAAAATTGAAATCATCCATCGTTAAATTTATGTTTCAGCTGATGTCTTATTTTTTAAAACAACCACAAAAAGAAGCCTTCATAAACTATGAGGGTTTCTTATTATTTCCCACTCATGGTTAAGGAAACAAACAAAACAAAGCAAACAGCATACAAACAAGGCTTGGTAAGGTTATCTTCCCCATCCATTTTTCTGACCTTTCTTCTCTGTTGTATTTGAGATATATCAGTTCTCTATCCAGGGAAATCCCTGTCAAAGAAAAGAAACCCTCTGTTGTCTGTCTCTCTCTTGGTTTTTCTCTCTCTGATGTTTGTGGAGAGGAACATGTCATTTTGATATAATGATGTCTGGGAAATTGAGCACAATTTGTTAAAAATAAAGCCATGTGAAAATTGCGAGAGGGACAAAGGGAAGGATGACAAGTAGTCAGCTCAGTTCCCTGAGATGGAGTCCCTGTGAAGACACCAAACTCAGTGCAGATGTGCCTCTGGTTGAACTCACTTAGTGAGGTCTCCCTCTCTTCTCTTTAGCTAGTGATTGTGGAATATAATGATTTGCACAATAGAAGCTTCTTTATACCATAACTTGATACTGCAGACCCCCACAAGCCTAGCCTTCAGAGACCTTACTATGCCATCATGAGGTAGTTCCTGGGAATGACCCTTGTCTCCCATTGTCACCTGTAAAACTTGTTGATGAAGGAAACATTAACCCAAGTACACACAAAAGAGTCTCGTCTTACTCTAAGAGGAACCAAAACTAAGGCCCTGCTTCATCTCCCAGATGCTGGCAGAGGTTTGGAGTCTAGGTGATTTGTGTGAGAAAGCAGTCATCTCATCCCTCTGCATCCAAACCGACCTAGTAAGAAGGCTGTCTCCCTATCCTCAAAGGTGTCCAGGGAATCAGAGCTCACACTGTCTTCCTATAATAACAGCATCTGCAAGGCTAGGGATATTGGGGCCTGGTCTGTGAGAATATCAGCCTCTCCTAAATGGAAGCCACTGGAAGGCAGAGTCACCATGTGTCTGCTTTCTCACATTTCCAGGTACTTGAGATCCATGACCTGCCCAGAACCACTTTTTTTTTTTTTTTTTTTTAAGATTTTATTTATTTATTTGACACAGATAGAGTGAGAAAGAGCACAGCAGGGGGAACAGGAGAGAGTAGGCTCCCCACTGAGCAGGGAGCCTGAGGCGGGGCTCCATCGCAGGACTCTGGGATCATGACCTGAGCTGAAGGCAGTTGCTTAACCAACTGAGCCACCCAGGCCTCCCATGCCCAGAACCTTCTTAAAGCATGAGTCTAAAGCTCTGAGGCAAGGTGCTCTCCATTGCCTTCAGCCCAAGCTGCCTCTCAGTGGCAGCCATCTAGACAACACTTAACACATTCATATATTCATCAACCAGAGATTGTGTGTGCTGCCAGCATAGGTAGGAGAATCTGTTGCAAACTAGCTCCCCAAATACCACTTGTCCTTTGCTTTTAGAATTTTGGCCCCATTCCATTTTGCTCTAGGGCTTCAGTGCATACCTTCTCCTATTGTCAAGTGCCCACTCTCCTCCTGCTTCCTGAACCCCTACTCAAGCTGCTAATCTTCACTTCATACCACCTCCACAGGGAAGTCTTCCCTCAATTCACAGGTGTTTGCTCCTTGTCTCAATTTGAAACCCTACTGCATATGTGTGATTATTTGATCAAAGTCTGTCCTCTTCAGTAGACTAGTCAGCTCAGGAGAATGGGTCCATGCGTGTCCCCACTGCCTCGCTGAGTGTGTGGCACAGAGAATTAGTCTGGGAAACACCCAAGTGAGAGATGTTGTGATTATAATGTGGAAATTAGAGTGTGTTTATTTGGAAAAGGACATTTTCACATGTTTGCTTTGTTTGATCATATTATAAAGGAACCAACCATAGATTCTGTCAAGACATTAGACAGAATAAAATACCAAATAGGGAGGTGGGAGAGAAATTCATGAAACTACTTAAATTTTTAATCCTACTTTTAAAGGGTAAAGTCAGGTATGTTTTCAAGCTGTTTCTGCATTTTTAACGAATATATCTTTGGAATATTCAGCAGTGAAGGTGACCTGTGGGATCTCTGGTTTGGTATGGGAGGCTACCTGTTAATTTCATATTCTCTTTTCCTTTCAGATTTGTAGGAAGAGTCAGAGCCTCACACCTTTTTTACTTAAAAAGCTCATACACATTCCCTATAAACCTCCCAAATGTATAAAATAATTACCCAGGAGACAAAAGAGCAGGGCTCCTACAGTCAGATATTCGTTCAAGAATCTATGTGAGGCATTGTTCCATCCTGGATCAGATTACAACTTGTTCCCTCTTTCAAAATATTTCAAGTTACATTATTAAAATGCACCATAAGGCGTCTTTGTGTAGAAAATCGAAAAATAGGACTTTAGATGGGGCAGACTTCTCTAGTACCCCAAGTTTTTTATTTTCCTTGAAACGTTCCTTCACTTTGAAAAATATAAGTAGGCCATGGAGAGAAATGCCTGATGTGAATTTCTTCTAATAGCCCCAAACTCTTCTTTCAAATTACTGCAAATGCAATTCAGCATTTTTAAGTGCCAGATTGATGGGGAAAAAAGTGCATATTAAGCTTTCCTTATTAATTAAAGGCAGTGAGGAAAGAGTCATCCTAGCTCAAGTTTATGAAAACAAATAATGCTTGAAAATGAGCTTGCAGTATAGAAGTGGGCAATGTTGTGTGTTAATAGTTGATGTTCATGTTGGGTATCATCGCCTTGGAAGTAGCCAAACAACTAATTACTGTTGGGCTTCAAGAAAGAGGAAAGTCACAAGATTTTGAATTGGATTTCAAGTTAGATTTGGAACACCATTCAAGGAAACTCTCTAGAGAAACAATTCTGTTTTTGCCCTGTGAGAAAAGCAAGATGAACTAACAGATCATTCTTGGCCCTAATTCTTAACCTTGTTCATAGCCAGGCTCATTTATACCAGGTGAATGATGATCTGGGTCACCACCAAGAGTAGATAGTAGAATGAAAACTTTTACAGAGTTCAATATATATATATATATATATATGAGTTATGAGTTATACCACTTTCTCCTACTCAGAGTCCTCTGGACTCTGGACTCTGAGAGAGATCCAATCACAGTCATATCTGGGTAGTATGGCAAAGGGCATGATTCATTGTAAGGTAACCACAGTAAAAGAAAAAATGAGGAGGGTTGGGAGGAAAATGATCTTTGGAATTTTAATCCTTCTCTGTATATCTTGCCTTTCTTGACCATCCTTCTAAAGGTATAGTGCCCTTGAGTTTTATTTAGACAATTTCTTCCTGCTGAGAACTGCTCAGTTATCTTAAGGATGTGGTCATTTTTTTTGTTCTTTCTTTGCTTTTGGAAAGAATGATTCTGTCTGAGTTTTCTCAGGGAAGTTAGCTTGATGCAGTTTCAGGGTGGACAGTAATAAACTGTTGTATGCCAGGGAGACTTTCCTCCTACCCTCTTAGAGCCTCTCTCTGGTCCTGAGAATTAAATTGACAAAAGACAGATAAGCAAGAGGGAGAGATTCACATTTTATGATGTTGTTAATAGTTTTACACATGCATAGAGTCTTTCATACCTGTAACAATGAAAACCCAAAGAAGCAGGCAAGTCTGAGAGTTTATATACCCTTTTAAAAGAATGATAAACTGTGGAAATGCAAAAAGACAAAGGAAAAGGGGGTTTGTGCTGGGGCAGTAAACAGTGGGAAAGTGACTAGGAATACATGGAGGAATCTAATGGAAGATAGGGTTATTTCAGTAGGTTCTTGTGTATATAAATTCAATTCAGCATTGACTCCCCATCCCTAGTGGTAAGACTGTTCTTATCTTCCTGGTACTGGGAGGATACCTTTCTCCTAGGAAGTTTATGTCCTGCTTTTAGGCAAAAGGGGGAGGGGGAGAGCTCTTCTTGCATCTACTGTTTTTTCCATTGCTTTCAGCTCAAAATTCTTAGTACACTAAAGAGGCATATTTTCCTGTAAGCATGTGCTTATCCCCTTCACTTTAAATCCCTAAATGGCAGTGTTTACAGAGAACAAAGGAAGAGGTACTTGTTTTAAAAGTTTCTTTTCTTTTCCTCTTTCCCCCTCTCTCCCTGCTCCCTCCTTTCTCCTCCCCCCTTCCCTCCTCTCACCTTCTCTCCCCCCTCCCCACCACCTTTCTCAGTGATGCCATGTTAAGGGGCCCAGGCTCGCTGTACAAATCATGGCTGTCGAATAGGTTTCATCTCAAGTACCTGCTCTAGAAGATCAGTCATGACTGGAAAACAGTACCATGAAGGCTTCTAAGGCTCATTCTGGGTAGAAAGAGGGAACTGTAATCAATGAATGATGTCTGTTGAGAGTGTGCCCCACATATATTGGCTCATCCTGCTGTAGACCACACTAGACACATCCCAACTGCCATCAACACTTTGTTTTCTGACCATTTATTTCAATAGTTAATCAAAGAATCTAGAGTCTTCACAGCAGAGCAACTCTTATGAAGCCAGACTCATTTCCCTGAGATGGAAGATGCCAAATGGTAGAGATAATCAGAACAAATAAAATTGCCTTCTAGCAGATTCTAAATTATGTGCCTACATGTTCAGGGTACAGTAGAATAGGCCTGACTTATCTTTTACTTCTACCTATAGTCGATTACTTTCTGTAAAAGTGTTAACGGGTTTATTTAAGGCAATGCTTGATGATATTCTAAGGTTTTACAAATAACTGCCCATGTCCAGAGTTTTGGCAAATATGCTGCTTTACCTGGCCAATGTAGATAAAATGGAATTCTATATCATTTGGAAGGCATAGGACTTTGTGTTTGAAATGGAGATCAGTTAGTTTCTGCGGGGCACATTTGAAGTCACCAAGGCCTGTTTAATCCCCAGGTGGTCAAATTAACAGTCCTCTCTATGTCCAGAAGCTTCACACCCCACTCAGCTATCAGAATATGAACGGGCGTCTCTTCAGTGCCTCTGGGCACAAGCCACCACAGAAAAGAAGTCCCCAAAGAGTTTTGAAAACAAAATTTATCTCAGTGTCCTGTAATGGAAACTACTTCCTTTCAATATCTATCTGCTAGCTCTAGGTCTTGATTCAAATTTATCAGTAGCTCAAAGATCCCAGGGTAGCTGGACTAGTGATAGGGAAGCCCAAGACTAATGACCCTGCTATTTTCAAATTTGGGACCACACTGAAAGCTGGTGTTGTGAACAAGGCTGTGATATACAGCCCATGGAATCTGTCTCTGCCCAGCTCAGCTTTGCTGAGTATTAAGTAAGACTGTAAACTTTGTTTTGTCCCTCACTGTGTTTTCAGAACCTAGAAAAGTCCATGCACAAAATAGGAGCTTGGTAAGTAGGTGCTGAATAAATGCATGCACATAGATATGTGTCACTGGTGGGAGTCAAAGCGATGTGCTGTGGCCATATCCCTTGGGACTAACCCTTCTTGTACATACTGAGAGAGGCCTTTCTATTACAAGTGCCTTCTCCTCCCCACTGCAGAACTTTCTCCCACCAGTGCAAGTATCAGTCCTAAAGTGCTGGGAAGTTAGTATCTCCCTAAGAATAGCCCTCAGCAAATGCAAGTAGAAATTGACAGGTCAATTTTTTAGTTCTCTTGGCCACCAATGGGGAAATTCCGAGATGTGTCCCTTGCTGTCTCCCAGAGGCCTCTGGTGGGTTGAGCCCATTTAAAGCAGGAACCTGCTAATGAATATAGCTTGTAGTAGCTTTCTTCCCTTACCTGTCTTATCTTCTTCATTCCACTAATGGAATGTGTTTCCAGAAACCCTTTTGCACTGAAGTTCTCTTGGAGAGGTGCACCTGGGTGGCTCAGTGGGTTAAAGCCTCTGCCTTTGGCTCAGGTCATGATCTCAGGGTCCTGGGATCGAGCACCGCATCAGGCTCTCTGTTCAGCAGGGAGCCTCCTTCCCCCTCTCTCTCTGTCTGCCTCTCTGCCTGCTTGTAATCTCTCTCTGTCAAATAAATAAATAAAATCTTTAAAAAAAAAGTTCTTTTGGAGTCTGCTCTGGGGAACCTGGTCTAAAGCACTAATAATAAAGTAATACAGAGCAAGGATAAGAAGTTCAGCATCCTGCTGCCAAATCTGGGAAAACCATCAGGTAGAGCATACCCAGCAGTTAGTGACTGAGGAGTTTCCTCTCGGTATATTAAGGATAGTGTACTACTTAATAAGAGGCCAAAGAATTATTCACCTGAAGTCAAGAAATGATGATCCTGTAAGCATTTGATAGCATTGTATACTTGGTGAATCAGAATCTCTAAATGTGTGTTCTGTGCTTTTTCCTTCCAATCCATGGATGCTATTGTCCTTGGTCTGTCCAGTGTCCCTTCCTTATTCATCAGCACATGCAGTATGGTAACTTCACCCTCTCTGGCCACAGGGATGATAGAGTTGTGAACACGTGACCCAAGGTAGGCTCCTCTCTTTTTTTATTTTATGCTTTTCTGGTTCTACTGGGAAAATTCTCTCATTCCTCCCTGATGACTAGGTTGAGGCCTTCCTGAGGCCATGTTCCCTGGCCAGGCTGTTAATTTTCATTCTGAGAGAATGGAGCCAAAACCTGGAGGGGCAAAGGCCTAGGCCAACTCTGCCTGGCCTTCCTGGGGTGTGTTCATGTGAATCTGTCAAAATGCACCCTGTTCTTTTGTTTTTTTGTTTTTTTGTTTTTTTAAGATTTATTGATTTATTTGTGAGAGAGAACATGCACAAATACAAGAGTTGGGGGAGGGGCAGAGGGAGAGGGAAATTGAAAATCTCAAGCAGACTCCCTGCTGAGTGCAAGACTCCATCTCAGGACACTGAGATCATGACCTGAGCCGAAACCAAGAGTCAGACGCTCCACCTACTGAGCCACCCAGACACCCCAATAGCTCCCTGCTTTTTGTCAGGAAGAATCCTAATACATGATGCATAGGACTTCATCTGTTACCTTTGCCTTGCTAAAATCTCTAATTTAACGGATCAAAAATTCAGGGTCTGGTGACTATGCCCGTTATATATCAAAGCCCCTGTAATGTTCTGGAAGATGTTCTAAGTGAACAGAGACTGTGGCTAACGTCATCATTGCTGAGGGCCCATTCCCTTTTTGTGTGTATAGTGGAGCATAATGGACAAGATGCTGTTTGAATCACTGACTACATTGTAATATATGGGTAATCAGCCCCAGGCCCTTACTGTGGCTCCATTCTGTAAGAACTGGTCCACACTTGAAATTGAGCACAAAATCCTTAAAAACAGACTAAGGAGGGCAAAACTCATTCTGAAATATTCCTGGAGCAAAATAGTTTTGATAATATATTTCACTTACGCTGAATTGGCTTGTGCTAATTCTATAGTCCTACTGAAGTACTATGGGGCCTTCATCCTATTTCTTTTGAATATTGCTCATAAAACAGTAAATTAGGTTTTTTCGTCTGTGATTCCATTTAACTTCTAAATCTCGAAGGTTTATTACGGGCCTTTTTTAGAGTCTCAGAAGCTACAATTAAAAGACAAAATGTACTTCTTTTTTTTTTTTTATTTTCTCTTAATGATCTTTGGGGAAGTTATTTTGTGTTTGTGTAAATATTCTAATAGGATTTATAAGCCCTATCTCCCTCACTCTCGTCTTTACAAGCTAAGTCTGTGCTTGAGAGGAGAAACCTATACGTCACTATTTATTCAGCTAATGTAATGTGAAGAGCTCTCTAAATAGTCTATTTACCTCTGCACATTAGCACTTGGTAGAGGTAAGATCAGCCAGTGCTTAGCAATCAGGGAGTTACTGTTCAGAAAGAAGTGAAGTCCACTGATTTTTAATAGCAGATCAATAGTGGGTTTTTTTCACTGACCCTGGCAAGAATGTAAACTAATAGATAGCTTGAATCCTGGGGGATTGTACTGCTTTCTGTCATAAAATAAATTTTTAAATTAACCACATCGGGCTCCTCCTTGAGTTCCAGAATATGATTAATGTCGATTCCAGAGCTGAGGGTCTTTGGAGTCCATCTGAGGTTAACTTGGCATATTTAGGCCATTTCACGTTAAATGTTTTCTGTGTGTTAACTTCTCTGTTTGACCATTTATCAGTTCAGAAACTCCATAAGGACTGTTAATTATCGAGGGCATCACTTTGCCTCAATGTGTGGGCCCGATATGTTCCTTCTATAAAACTTTAGCAATGTGGGTAGACTGTGAGGTGCCAGGGTGTTATCTACAAGTTAGATAATGCCAGCCAGGCTCTGCCACTGTGGGAGGTTTGGTATAATGAAGGGATTTTGCAGGTCCCCACTGATGGCCTACTTATTTGTAGCAGGAAAGCAGAGACTGCAGTTCAAGGACAGCAATAGAATTTGGCTATTTGTCACATTAGCGATGGCCCATTTTCTAGTTGCCTTATGTTTTAACCAGGTAATCAGCTGGAAACATGGGAATTATCCTGAAGTTTAGAAGAAAGATCAGGAGAGGACAACATTAACTCCTCTGTAATATGGAGACACTCCAGGAAGGAACATTTTAATCCTCTTAGATAAAATTAAAAAAAAAAAGCTATTTGGATTCAGGAATAACATAAAGCATAACATTCTGCTACACTCCATTTCCACAAGATGCTCTAAGAATTTTTTCTTCTTGCAGCAAAGAAATCTATTTACTTGGCTTGACTAAATATTTGCCTTTTCTCCCCCCACAGGTTTATTTTATTTTTTCAGTGTTACAAGATTAATTGTTCATACACCACACCCAGTGCTCCATGCCATATGTGCCCTCCTCAATACCCACCACTACTCAATGCCCAACCCCCTACCCTCTCCCCTCCAAAACCCTCAGTTTGTTGCTCAGAGTGCACAGTCTCTCATGGTTCATCACCCCCTCTGATTTCCCCCCATTCACCCTTCCTTTCCTTCTCACAATACCCTCCATGTTTCTCCTTAAGCTCCACATGTAAGCGAGACCATAAGATAGTTGACTCTCTCTACTTGACTTATATCTCTGCATAATCTCTTCCAGTCCCATCCATGTTGATACAAAAATTGAATATTCATCCTTCTAATGGAGGTATAATATTCCATTGTATATATGGACCGTGTCTTCTTTAACCTTTCATCTGTTGAAGGGCATTTTGGTTCTTTCCACAGTTTGGTGATTATAGCCATTGCTGCTATGAACATTGGGGTACATGTGGCCCTTCTTTGTACTGCCTCTGCTTCTTTGGGGTAAATACCCAGTAGTGCGATGGCAAGGTCATAGGGTAGCTCTATTTTTAATTTCTTGAGGAATTTCCACACTCTTTTCCAAGGTGGCTGCACCAGCTTGTAATCCCACCAACAGTGTAAGAGGGTTCCCCTTTCTCCACACCCTCTCCAACATTTGTTATTTACTGTCCTGTTGATTTTGGCCATTCGAACTGGTATAAGGTGGTATCTCAGTGTGGTTTTGATTTGAATCTCCCTGATGGCTAAAGATGATGAACATTTTTTCATGTGTCTGTTAGCCATTTGTATGTCTTCTTTGGAGAAGTGTCTGTTCATGTCTTCTACCCATTTTTTAATGTGATTATCGGTTTTGTGAGTGTTGAGTTTGAGGAGTTCTTTCTAGATCTTAGATATCAGACCTTTGTCTGTAGTGTCATTTGCAAATATCTTCTCCCATTCTGTGGGTTGCCTGTTTGTTTTGTTGACTATTTCCTTTGCTGTGTAGAAGCTTTTTATCTTGATGAAGTCCCAAAAGTTCATTTTCACTTTTGTTTCCTTT
>JAQQSY010004066.1:0-12554 GCA_028646535.1 Procyon lotor
GGGGGGGTAGGGATAGGGTGTCTGGGTTGTGGACATTGAGGAGGGTATGTGCTAATGGTAAGTGCTGTGAAATGTGTAAGCCTGATGATTCACAGACATGTACCCTGGGGCAAATAATACATTATATGTTAATAAAAACTTAAAAATTTTCCAAAAAAAAATTGTCTTTAAGTTGTTGATTCGCTTGAAAGAAATCAAAAGTGGAAGTGGTATAGGATTCTCTTTGAGTGTGATTTATTCCAGAAAGACAACCCAGGACTTCATTGAGCCAGTTTCAGTTGTCAAGTTCTCTCTCTCTTGGAGCTTATGTGGCATTCTAGTTGAAGAAAAATCAGAGACTAAGATGTTACCTTTGAAACCAATGAACAATGCCTGTCACAAAGTAAGCACCCAGTAAACACTAGCAATGTTAGTTGTTGTTATCTACCCAGCTGAAAAATTTAATTTAGGATTATTAAAAAGTGCTGCTTGACATCACACCAAATAGAGGTTTTTCCTACCCTAAAGCTGGACCCACCATCTCACACTAGCTTTCTCATAAGCCAGCCTCAGAACCCCTGTGTCTATCACAGCACAGAACTCCTTATATTTTATTATCTTTCCCCTCCCCTATCTTCCTACCTCTTTTCGGAGATCACAACTCTTTTCCCAGCTCTTTAGAGGTTAGGCATGGAAGTCGGGAGTCAGTCAGAGCTATAATGTCCTATTTAAAAATGAGCAATTGGTATTTTGATAGAGATTGCATTGAATCCGTAGATTGCTTTGAGTAGTATGGACATTTTACATCTTCCAGTCCATGAGCATGGTATATCTTTATATTTGTTTGTGTGATCTTTGGTTGCTTTCATCATTTCCTTATAGTTTTCAGAGTATAGATCTTTCATCTCCTTGGTTCAATTTATTCGTCAGTATTTTCTCTTTTTTAAAGGTGCCATTGTGGGGCGCCTGGGTGGCTCAGTGGGTTAAAGCCTCTGCCTTTGGCTCAGGTCATGATCTCAGGGTCCTGGGATTGAGCCCCACATCCAGCTCTCTGCTCAGCGGAGAGCCTGCTTCCCCCTTCCCTGCCTGCCTCTCTGCCTACTTGTGATCTCTCTGTCAAATGAATAAATAAAATCTTTAAAAAAAAAATTAAAGGTGCCATCATAAATGGGATTGTTTTCTTAATTTCTGTTCCCTCTAAACCCACTCTGTTGATGGTTCTTATCACCAACAGAGGCTGTATTTTGTCAAGTGCTTTTTCTGTATCTATAGATAATCATTTGTTTTTTGTCTTTCCTCTTGTTAATGTGCTATATCACACTGATTGATTTGCAAATATTGAACCACCCTTGCATCCCTAAAATAAATCCCACTTGACTGGTGAATCATTTTTTTTTAATGTATTTTTGTATGTAGTTTGTTAATATTTTGTTGAGGATTTGGCATCTATGTTCATTATGGATATTGGCCTACAGTTTCCTTTCTTTCTTTCTTTCTTTCTTTCTTTCTTTCTTTCTTTCTTTCTTTCTTTCTGTAGTGTCTTTGTCTGGTTTTGGTATTAGGATACTGCTGGCCACATAGAATGAATTTAGAAGTTTTCCTTCCTCTTGTATTTTTTGGAACAGTTTGAGAAAAACAGGTATTAACTCTTCTTTAAATGTTTGGTAGAATTCATCTGTGAAGCCATCCTAGATTTTGTTTGTTGGGAGTTTATTTTATTTTTTTTTTTAAGATTTTATTTATTTGACAGATTGAGAGAGAGAGAGATCTCAAGTAGGCAGAGAAGCAGGCAGAGAGAGAGGGAGAAGCAGACACCCTGCGGAGCAGAGAGCCCGATGCGGGGCTTGATCCCAGGACCCTGAGATCATGACCTGAGCCAAAGGCAGAGGCTTTAACCCACTGAGCCACCCAGGTGCCCCTGTAGGGAGTTTATTAATTACAGATTCAATTTTAATACTAGTAATCAGTCAAGAAATGGAAGTTCAAGTATCCATCAATAAAGAATGGATAAAGATGTGAGATATACATATACACACACACACACACACACACACACATACACACACACATACATACATAGAATGTATTATGCAGAGTGAAATAAGTTAGAGAAAGATAAATACCATATGATATCACTTATGTGGATTCTAAGAAACGAAACAAATGAACAAACAAGAAAACCAAACTCTTTTTTTCTTAAAGTACTCTCTATACCCATCATAGGGCTCAAATTCATGACCGTGAGATCAGGAGTTGCATGTTCTACTGACTGAGCCAGCCAGGCACCCCAAAAATTACACTCTTAAATACAGAGAACAAACTGACAGTTGCCCGAGGAGAAATAGGTGGAGGGATGGGTGAAATAAATGAAGAGGATTAAGAGGTACACTTCCAGTTATAAATTAAAATGTTTTAATGTGAATAATTTATGGTTCCCCTCCCATCCTATTCTAGAAGTAAAAAGCCTCCCTGAAAGGCTCTCCAACTCTGTGCAAAGCTTTGTGAACACAAAGAAGTGCTCCTAAGAGCCTGGCCTGGGATCGAGGCACTAATCTGCACATGGCCTACTTTCCACCTGGCAGATTTCCATTGTGTGGTCCTCGGGGGGGTGCCGCCCAGGCCACTGTATGTTAAACTGGAACCCACCACACTGATCCCTCTTACCCACTTAACTACATTGTTACATCACCTTCTAACTCGTGGTTCCCTTATTTATTAGGTTCTTTATTTTCTCTTTCCTCCATGAGAATGCAAATTCTTAGGAGGGCAAATATGTTAGGTTTGTTCATTAGAACAATGCCTGGCACATATTAGTCACTCAGTAAGTATTTGTGGAATGAATGAATGAATGAAAACCTCCGAGGAAAAAGCTTTCTTTCAATCCTGGAAGGGCCTTGGGGCCCTTAGGGAGGACTCTGAAATGCAAAACCAAGCAAAACTTGGCCAAATGACTGAGACCCTATTTTCTTGTGCAAACTGGAAAACAAGGGGAGTGGAGGAGGAGGCTCCAGCCCTTCTGCCTGGCAGAGGAGGCCAAAGGAGGGGGCAGCAAAGGAGGGGAAGGATGCCCCTTCAGCTTTCTGGAATATTGGCTATGTTTCCCGGTTGTCTTGTTCCCATTCTTTTGACAGCTCTTTTCCTGGATTTTTTATTGTGAGCCTGTTCTTTCAATATCATGGCTACCGTGAATAAATAAACTGAATAGGGATGAGTGCACATTTTTCTCCCCTTGCAGCATGAATAGCAGTTATCTGGGTCCAATAGACAGGAAACACAAATTTAGAATGAAATTGGGATTTGAAAGCGCCACCTTCAGCTGCAAGATCTGCTTCTTAAGAGGACTGACAGCAGTGCCCAGGCGAGTCCAGTTGTGTGTGCAGGGCTGCATTCCCCGCCCTCCATGCACCCAGGACCAGGCAGGGCAGGGATGAAAAGAGAGCAGGCAGCGTGGGGGACATGGGAGGGGCGTGCTGGCTCTCGCCACACACACCCCCAGCCTCAGTTAACTGGAAAAGGCTGCATGTTCTGAGCCTTCTGCCCAGGCTAATGCAATAGCAATGTGATACGTGGTCAAGGTAAGGGGTGGGAGCTGGATGTATGGAACCCAGAGCAAGGGAAGGCAAAACTGTGGTGGGCTGGGGCTAAGCTTGTAGTCCCTGGGAGAATGAGGGGTCACCCTGTAGAGCCATCTTCCTGGTTTTAACCGTCTTTGCTCCAGGACCCAAGGCTTTTGGCCGGGGGGGCAGGTAGTTGCGCCTTCCTCGGGCCTGGAGAGAGACACTGGCTGCTCTCTGTTCCTCTTCTCCCAGAGCTGGTCTTGGGGCTCTCCTGGTAGCACCCGCACTTCCCCTGAAGCCTTTTCTGACCACCTTGCCTCCTTGGGATCCCCCACCCTTTAATTTAATTGCTGCAGCATTTTCAACAGTTCACACGATTTTTCATCTCAGTGATATGCGTCCCCAGCTGAATTGTAAAACACATAAAGAGCCATATGCTCTTTTTTCTCAAGCTTTCTTTTTTATAAAGTGCTTCTGTAGCTTCTGTATTCAACCCAAAGCAGTGACCCTCACCGGCTACAAAGTGGGTGACTTTAGGAAAATCCTTCTGGATTGGTATTCTCATGTGCAAAATGTGATTTCTCAGGTCCCCCCAGTTTTTAAACGCAGGGACTTTCCAAAGAGAACTAGAGTTGGTTTACTGGATAGAACTCATCTGGCCACAGTGGTTTTGGGTCTAAATGCATGTTTCTGGAGGTCATGGATGGGTAACATCGGTGAACAGTCATCAGGAGAAGCCGACAGTGACCCCTGGCTTATTCCCTCGTGGACACTCACTACCTGCCCGAGTTCCTCTAAAACCAGGTCCCCAGGTCATAACCTGTAACCTCTCTAATACTTGCTGGGTACAGGAGAAATCCCTTTTCCTTAAGTTCAACACTGAAAACCAAGAAATTTTTCAGACAGACTCCTTGCTGGGAAAGTATAAAGTACAAAAACACAAAACCATAGACGCATCCAGTCAGAGCCCACATTTGTTGAATAACTTTAATAACAAGTACAAGTTGATTAGTGCATTTTAGGCAACCTTGAACCCCAGGTCATTTTCCTCAGCTGAACCATGAAGGAGAAGGAAGCCAAGTCAAAGACACTCAAACTTTGGGGTGCCTGGATGACTCAGTGGGTTAAGCGTCCAACTCTTGGTTTTTGGCTCAAGTCATGGTCTCAGGGTCATTAGATTGAGCCCCATGTCAGGCTCCATGCTCAGGGGTAATCTGCTTGAGATGCTGTCTCTCCCTTTCCCTCTGCCCTCCTCTACCATGCATCATGGGCAAGCATGCAGATGTGCATGTGCTCTCGCTCTCAAATAATAATAAATACATGAATCTTTAAAAAAAAAAAAAAAAGATACTCAGACTTGTACTGTGCAGCATACTCTTTTCCAGGGTCTATACGGAGCAAAGGACGTGGGCTCAGAGATCATTTACATGGCAATTTGACTTCAGTCTTACCCTTTCATGGCTGACTGATCTTGGACAAGCTTCTTAAATTCTCTGATTCTCACTCTCAAGTAGGAATTATATTTTCTGTCTTGTTGAGTTGAGTGAGTATTAAATAAGAAAGTATGTATATGGTTCAGATTCTTCATTGTAAGCACGCACTTACCCTTGCAGGCTTCATAGACACAGCAGCCATTTATGATTAAGGAACGCTGAGGGACCACAATCTCTAGGAAGGCTGGAGAATAGGGCTTGGAGGCAGTGAAGCCAGGAAGGCTTCCCAGATTACACCACCAGCTTCTCCCAGATCCTCCTGCTTCAGCGGCCAGCAAGACCCCACTGGTTACACCACTGCTCCCAGGCCTGCAGGTCCTCATTACGACCTCTGCCACTCCTGATTCTGAGAGCAAGTCTCAGGATGCCACCTTCACTGCAGCATTGCCTTGCAAACTGAGGCCCTGCACAACCTGACAGATAGTTCTCTGTTACCGTCTCCGAAGGTCTCCCTCTAGTCCTGGCAAAGCCCACCCTCTCTGACCCACTTTCCTTCATCTTGTTTGATTTATTTGACACAGTCATCTGCCTATTTTTTAGACTCATCCTACCCTTGGGTGAAATTCAGCTTTTCAGTTCTTCAGGAATAGAACAGCATGATCATGGAAGGAAACACCAGCTTTCCCTGCAACTTCACCCCCTCACAGCCCCAAGTTAGTACCTTATCCCTTCCTGTTGTAAAGCTTGGACTGTCTTTATACCTGATACATCCCAATGTCTAGTCTGAGTCAAGTTGAGTTACCCGTTGAGTCACCACTTGGATGTTCTTTGATTCAACATCCAGACACTTCTGGGTCTAAACCAGGAGTTCTCAGCCCCCGGGGGCACATTAGAATGAAGGGGGAATGGGGTAACTGGTCCTTGGGGAGTCTGATTAATTTAGTCTTGAGTGAGCCCAGCTATAGGCATTTTTAACAGCTCCCCAGTTTGTTTTATTGGGGGGAAGTGCCTTCTAAAATCCCCTCAAGGTTTTACTAACAACCCTGAAAGCTATAAGTAAAGGGTAAAAATTGAAAACATAATAACAAATAAGAATGGAAGAGGGAAATATACTCCCAATCTCTAATAACTATTGGCAAATGCTAATTTTTGAGTTAATGATTTGGCTAGTAGGCCAGGCAGATTAGGCTTTGGGGCCATTTCAGCTTCTGATTTAAAAAGTCACGCAAATTCCTTTTGGCTCATCGGTACCTCTTGATACTGAATTTAAACAGAAAATGGGCTGGAGGAGAAAAAGGGGTCTTTAAGGAATGTGACACATACCTGGTTGAAAAGTCTCTCTTAGATGAGTGAGGAATGACAATCTAAAATCTGTTTATCTCACATGTTTGATTCATTAGCTAACACAAGCTGTCTGATGCTGAGCGACTGAGGTCAAAATATTGACAACTGTGAGAATGTCAGAGGGTTTATTACTTTTCCCTGACACCACACGTCTCTTTCCAATTTCCCCCATCTAGTCACTGTTCTGAGCTGTCAGTTATAGTGATAAGAAGGGAGCAGGAGAGAATCAATATGCCTTCAGTGAAGGAATAGGGAAAATGCTATCAAGTGATGGAACTGTATGGCAATGACATCACAACGTGACTCACATTATGTAGCTGACTCACAAGCTCTGTGAGGGTGTAGTGTGGATAACTATGAGAACGCTGACATTCTGTTGCTCCCGCCATTGTGGAAAAAGCCGGGAAGACTCCCCTCAAGCTGCCATTTGGTGTACAATCAGGCAGAAGCACAAGGACGAAAGAAGGAAGGTCCACCAGTGGTGGACACTTGTCATTCCTTTTTGGCCAATTATTCTATATCCCTGTCCTATATTTGGGCATCACTCACCTCCCACTAGAGAAGCTGGAAGTATCGGATGCTCACTTTGCCTACTGCCCTTGCAGCTAGGACACAGACAGAGGTACCTGATGCAGGCTTCATTGATCTGGAGGTAACCTCCAGACAGAATCAGGAGCCCAGTGAGCAGAAGGGATGCGTGATGGTGCTGGACTATTTGGGTCCAGCAGCAGCCGCACTGCAGGCGTGGGCCACAGCACAGAGGAGGCCATGCAGGCCGTGGAGGGGCATTGCAGAACCAGGTTTATACTCCGATGGAGCTGGCTTGCAGACCTCTCAGATATTTGATGAGCAACCCAATATCCATTGAATAAAAATTTTCTTTCCTCTTTCAATGACTCTGCCCCGTTGCAGCAGTCCTAATTGTTGCTCTACCTCATGCCTTGTCCGTCTAGAGTCTACTCTCCATGAAGGAGCTAGAATGTTCCTGTGAAAACATCAATCGTGGCATATGATTTCTCAGCTCAGAACTCTCCCATGGTATCCCTTCTCACTCAGAGTAAAAGCCAAAGATGTCCAGTGGCTTAAAAGGCCCTCGGTGGCTCCTCTGACCGCATTGCCATCACCATCCCTCCTTATCCATCCTGCGACAGCTACTCAAACATTCCTGCTTCAAGGACTGTTCACTTGCTGAAATTCTCCCTGGAAGGTTCTTCCCCCAGAAACCTACACGATCCACTCCCTCACCTCCTTCAAGCCATTGCTGAAATATTCCCATCTTGGTAAAGGCTTCCCTGACAATGCTGTTTAAAATGCATCCCACTGTCCCCAGACATTACTCATACCCTTTCCCTGCCTTAGTTTCCTCCATAGAACATATCATGTCTAACATGTTTTATATTTGACTTATTTATTTATGTCAGTCTCTTCACCACCACCACCATATAAGCTCCAAAAGAAGAGGGATCTTTGTTTTCTTCACTGCTGCCTCTCCATTGCCTGGAGGAGTAAGTTCCTGACAAAGGAGTAGTGGCCAGAAGGAGCAGATGAAGTCACAGACACATGCCTAGTGCCGTGGTTGCCACTGGAGGGCTCTGAGCTGAGAAATGGGCCATGAACGATATCTTGCAAGGAACAGTCAATGGCAACATCTGAGGAATCTTTATTTTTGCTTCTTAGGGAACAGGCCGAATTTTTTGAGTTGAAGAGGGCCAAGAGAAAGCCAGGGACCAGTCTTGGTTGTCAGAAATTCTGACAGGGAACAATTGTGCAAATCAATTTGAAGAAGAGTTGAAACAGTACAATAACAGTGACAGCAATAGCGGCTTCATTTACTGAGTGTTCACCAAATGCTGGGGACCTTCTTGAAAGACTTTGCATGGACTATTTCGTGTTATCCTTGCAAGAGATCTGTGTGATAGGCACTATTGTTTATCCCATTTTGCAAATAAGAAAATGAGAGCTATATCTATATGAGGCCCTATATCTAGAAAGAGTTCATTTAATTCTTTGGTTATGTTCTGAGATGAGACAAGAAAAAAATTATAGAGTGATCTATATTCTCCTCTCCTGTATTCCACAAATGGCCCTGCAGAATTATAGATATCAAATATGATTTGCAGGACATGATCAGGCAGATGGGTTTTGAACATCGGTTTTGCCACTCAATGTCTCCGTGACTTTAGACAAGTTACTATCTCTCTGAGTTGATTCCCTCATTTGTAAAATATAAAGTCATATGCTTCTTACAGAATTTTCAAGATTAAATATAATCACACATGCAAATATCTAATATACTGTCTGTCCCAGAGAAGTTACTCAAGAAATGGTACTATTCTTTTGTTGCTGCTGCTGTTGTTACTGTTGCTGTTACTGTTGCAATTAATATTGGAGGAATTCAGAGTCTGGCCTCTTGGCTCCATACTGTGAGGGCCCGCATCTGTGCTTTTCAAGCATTAGTGGGTAGCATTTAGAATCAATTAGACTGCAGTCTAAAAATGCAAATTTCTGAGTTCCAACCCTCAAAATTCTAATTTAGTATATATGACGGGGGCTAGAAGTCTCACTCTTAGATGGAAAATTGGCATTCTCTTAAAGAACTCCAGAAAGAGAAAGAACCTCTACCCCTCCCTTCTAATGTGCCAGCTGAAGTCGTTATAGGACACTGACCTCTCAAGCAGTGTGGTCTAACGTTTCAGAGATTGAGTTCTGGGGTGCCTGGGTGGCCCAGTCGGTTAAGCATCTGCCTTCAATTCAGGTCATGATCCCAGGGTCCCGGGATTGATTCCCACATTGGGCTCCCTGCTCAGCAAGCAGCCTGCTGCTCCCCCTACTTATGCTTGTGTTCTCTCTCCAACAAATAAATAAATAAGTCTTTAAAAAGAGAGAGAGATTCTGGAATCTCACAACTGTGGGAACTTGGGTGAGCCTATGTACCTCTGTGCCTGTCTTTATGTATAAAAGTGGGATAATAATAATTCTTACTTCATAGAGATAAAGCAAGGTTTAAAACAAACATGTAAAATAATCAGAAAGAGCTTGGCATCGGTGAAGGTCAGTAAAGGTCAACTATTAGCATTTGAATCTACTTTCCATTCTTTGGACTTGGATTGGTGGATGGATTTAAAAAAAAACAAGCGGAGCTTTTTCCAATCCCAAACCCTGCAAACAAGTACGCCTGGCTGGTCTTCACACTAGAAGAGACAACGCGCTGAGCCCACTTCTGCCAGGTCCTGTGCTACAGAAGGTCAGGCCTGCTGAGGGCCCCAGACTCACCTTATGGAGCCCTTGCCAGGGTTTGATGTGTGTGAACTTAGGAAGATTTTTTCAATAGCTAAACGAAATCTTACAGATGAACATTCCACATATGTTGGGGCTCCATCAATTCTTGCCACGAGTCCCTCTCACCTGCCAGAGGCCACAGCGCTTTTCCTCCCCCAGGATCCGATCTGCCCCCTTGCCTCAGTTGCTTCCCCTGCCAAACTTCACATGGAGTTTACCTGTGCCAAGAGCCCTTCTCTGAGTTCACACTCAAAGGCCACCCCTCGCCCCCCAACACCTTGATGGGCACACTGTCACCCTGACATTTACTCTCGCTCAGCCCTCGGTCTACATCACAGCTGTTACCACAAGACGTAGTTACATAACTTATTTCCTGCTTTCCTATTTCTGGGCTGTGCCCCCTCTGCACACACCCATGTCCACAGGAACATAGGGCTCACATCGGGCTTGTTCCCTCTTTTGTCACCAGCATCTACCTCAATGCTAGCTCTCGGCACATAGCAGCTCTCAACAAATATTTGATAAACAGTGAGTGAATTTAACATCTTGATTCTAAAAGGGTGTTTGTGCTGGACCCTTCTATCTGAAAGAAAAGGCAAGCTTGATGCGTCTGAATAAATTGTAAAGGAAAAAAGCATTAGACACAACTCTGTAATTTCCCAGAGTGGGGCCATCGGTGAGCTTCATACCAACACTTTTAAGATCATTAAATGAAGATTTCCTACCTTAAATGTGAGAAACAGTAGCTACACAGAGACCGGTAAACTATTGAAATCATTGGAAGGGATTATGAGTAAAATAAAGTTCAGTTACCATTTTTTTTCTGAGAAAAGAGAAAAAACTTTGATGAGATCTAAAATCTCCTGATCTTTCTGAAAGAAGTCAATTCCTTTCTTCTCTTTTTTTCATCATTTTTGTCATTTTGATTTAAGTCATTTTGACTTAAAGTGTTCCCTCAGCTTCCAGTTGAACCACTATCTGTACCCTAGGTATCCCCATTCCTTCCCTCTACCTGTATGAATAAGTTTTGGAGTCGGAGGGACTTTATAAATAATTTTGCTCCATCCTTCCTTTCACTGAAGAGGCAAAAGAAGTCCAGGCTGTACTATGAGAGGGTCTCAGGACCCAGGTCTCCTGACTCCCCAGCCAGCCCTGCACTCCTCGTTAAATTCAGCTCACTCTGACATAGGGCCTGATCTACTTTTCAGCCACAGTATAATACTTCAGGAGGCAGCTAGTCAACATCCTGTCTGCTCTGAAGACAAGAACAACCCCACAGATGTCAGCCAAGACCTTTCTTTTCTGGCAGCACTAAGTGAGCCTTCCTTTCTCCAATAAGGTCCAGCCAGAATATTTTCAACTAGGGAGTGACCCATCCCTGAAGAGAGTTTCTTCTCTCCTTAATCTATCTGGGTTTGCTCCATAAGCCTGACAGGCAGTGGGAACAGAAATGGGCGTATGGAATGTCCCACATTCCATATGTGGGATCCTATCCTCAGAAAGCCTTGCTTTTCTGCTCTTGAGACCACCAGGGCCAGAGCATCTTCAGTCCTCTTTTGTCTTATTCCCACTGCAGGAGAGAGGGCTCCCCAAATACTGTGATGAAGAAAACAGTAGGTATAAGTGCTGACAGGCCATGTGAAGGTTGAGGAAAGGCTGCGTCCCCCCTCACAGCCAGGTGGGGGCACTGCTCTGGGCTCCAAAGCTGTGGGTGACAGAGCTGAGTTGGTTAGTTCCACCTCTCTTTCTTTCCCTTCTGTCCACCTCTACTGCAGAAAGTGCAATGTGACAAGTGGAACAGAATAGAGAGCCCAGATATGGACCCGCAACTCTATGGTCAAATAATCTTTGACAAAAAGGGGAAAATACCCAGTGGAAAAAAGACAGTCTCTTCAATAAATGGTGCTGGGAAAATTGGACAGCTATATGGAGAAGAATGAAACTTGACCATTCTCTTACACCATACACGAAGATAAACTCGAAATGGATAAAAGACCTCAATGTGAGGCAGGAATCTATCAAAACCCTAGAGGAGAACATAGGCAGTAACCTCTTCGACATCAGCCACAGCAACTTCTTTCAGGACATGTCTCCAAAGGCAAAGGAAACAAAAGCGAAATTGAACTTTTAGGACTTCATCAAGATAAAAAGCTTCTGAACAGCAAAGGAAACAGTCAACAAAACAAACAGGCAACCCACAGAATGGGAGAAGATATTCGCAAATGACACTACAAAGGTCTGATATTCTAAGATCTATAAAGAACTCCTCAAACTCAACACTCACAGAACTGATAATCACATCAAAAAATGGGCAGAAGACATGAACAGACGCTTCTCCAAAGAAGACATACAAAGGGCTAACAGACACATGAAAAAATGTTCTTTAGCCATCAGGGAAATTCAAATCAAAACCACACTGAGATACCACCTTACACCTGTTAGAATGACCAAAATCAACAGGACAGTAAACAACAAATGTTGGAGAGGGTGTAGAGAAAGGGGAAGCCTCTTCCACTGTTTATGGGATTGCAAGCTGGTGCAGCCACTTTGGAAAACAGTGTGGAGATTCCTCAAGAAATTAAAGATAGAGTCTGCAATTGCACTACTGGGTATTTACCCTAAAGAAGCAGATGCAGTACAAAGAAGGGCCACATGTACCCCAGTGTTCATAGCAGCAATGGCCACAATTGCCAAACTGTGGAAAGAGCCAAGATGTCCTTCAACAGATGAATGGGTAAAGAAGAAATGGTCCATATATACAATGGAATATCATGCTCCACCAGAAAGGATGAATACCTAACTTTTGTATCAACATGGACTGGACTGCAAGAGATTATGCGGAGTGAAATGAGTCAAGCAGACAGAGTCAGTTATCTTATGGTCTCACTTATGTGTGGAGCATAAGGAAAAACATGGAGGGCATTGTGAGAAGGAAGGGAAGGGGGAATGGGGGGAAATCAGA
>JAQQSY010004067.1:0-12553 GCA_028646535.1 Procyon lotor
AAGAAAGAAAGAAAGAAAGAAAGAAAGAAAGAAAGAAAGAAAGAAAGAAAGAAAGAAAGAAAGAAAGAAAATCTAATGGCTGAAGGCAGCAGATAACCCTCTCCCTCCACCCCAGCTAAAGAAAACCACACCATCAATTCCAGGAGGTAAACCCAAACCCATCTATATTGGAACAACTGGTTCTGCATAGTGATTTAAAAAATGGACCTTGGGGCACCTGAGTGGCTCAGTGGGTTAAAGCCTCTGCCTTCAGCTCAGGTCATGATCTCAGGGTCCTGAGATAGAGCCCCACATCAGGCTCTCTGCTCAGCAGGGAGCCTGCTTCCCCCTCTCTCTGCCCGCTTCTCTGCCTGCTTGTGATCTTTCTCTCTCTGGCAAATAAATAAATAAAAATCTTTTAAAAATGGACCTTGAGTTGGCTAGATCAAAGGTTCTATATCTGTTCCTTTGTTAGAAAGAGACCTTGGGGGGCACCTAGGTGGCTCAGTCGTTAATCGGCTGCCTTCACCTCAGGTCATGATCCCAGTGTCCTGGGATCAAGCCCCCGCATCAGGCTCCCTGCCAGGCAGGGAGCCTACTTCTCCCTTTCCCACTCCCCCTGCTTCTGTTCCCTCTCTTGCTGTGTCCGTCTCTACCAAATAAATAAATAAAATCTTAAAAAAAATAAAAATAAAAAGAGACTTTGGGTAAGTTATTTACCATCTCTAAACCTGTTTTCTCATCTATAAAGTGAAAATAAGATAGAAACTACCATATGGTTGTGCGAGGATTAAATGAGGCACAGTTTGGTCTTCAGTTAAGCCTCAGCAATGTTATTACCACCATAAGAACTGAAATAACTTTTCCATTTGAGGATCATTGCCTTTAAAAAAAAAAAAAAGCAAACCTAGGGGGACATAAATCTTAACAAATCACATATTTTGAGACATGAAATTTGTTCTGCTAATCCATGGAGACATCCTAGATGGGAAGGAACTTATCCTAAGTCCATCTTTGCAACTTTATGCCACTTCTAAGGTGATTACGAATCGAGTGGGAACCCTTACCACCCTAGGGTTTGTATATTTACACATAAAAATGTAAATATGTATGTTAACCTTTTTTTAACATTTAAAGAAAAGCACAAAAAAAAATCATCCAATGCAAACAATGATTTTCAAATAATTGTCTACTAAACTAGGTATTAAAGTAGTAACTGCTCAATTCACATTCCTTAGAAAATGAGAGCAGCAAGAAATAAACATAGTGGTTCTCTTTTAACATAAAGACATGCAGCATAACCCCCGGGGGGCATCAATGCAAAACAGGGCTATAAGGCACACTTTGTCCATCATAGGAACTAGAATTTTTATAGCAGCAAAAGTCAGAGCTCTGAAGAGCAAAGAAAGCTTTAGATAAATCGAGAGAGACAGGAGGGGAGAGCACAGGTATGGCAACTTGGCCTGCATGATATGGTCAGAAAACTCATAGAAGCACCAAAAATCAGAAGAGAACAGCTAGAGAGAAAGGCACTTTCGAGAGGCAGAGCCGGGGGACGGAAATGCTTTAACCCTTTTCCAAGCCAAGAAATTTGAAGCTACACTTGCAACTTACAAATTCATAGACTCGCAGCCTGATACAATTGAGTCACAGGATCTGATCTCAAATCCCTGTTCCATCTCATTTAGCTGGTCATCTTAGACAATTACTAATTATCCTGAACTTCAGTTTGTTCACCTGGAAAATGGGGTTATTAGCTGCCAAACCAAGCTATTGTGAAGATTAAAATAATCCATGTAAAGAACCTGCAGTGGGACTAGCAGTCCCTTAAACGTTGATTCTCTCGCCCCTGAAAGATGTAAACCATCTAAAGAACAGCTGTTGTATCTTCTAGAATACTTAGACCAGTGTCTTGCATGCAGTACGGGCTCAATACATATAAATGAGATTGAATCACATCTGCATTAGAGGAAATCTTGGAAGGCATCTAAACTAATTTCCTGCTCCATGCAACAATGCCCTAAGCAACCAATGGCCTGTCCAGTCTCTGAATACTTCCAGTGAGTTTGCTGATGCCAAGAGGACCAATTCCAGTGCTGGGTATTTCTGACGGAAAAGTGTTCCACATACTGAGTCTAAATGTGCTTCCCTGGAACATAGCCCATTTGTTTAATTCTTTGCTCTGGAGCAACACAAAATGAACTTTTCCTCACATTCATGACAGCTTTTCAACTATTTGAAGATAGCAGTGGTACTTTCCTTTAAGCTGTTCCAAGCTAACTCTCTTCAGTAAGATAACTCTCAGGTAACTATCAGCACTACCATTTTGGTTTGTGTACATCCCTCCAGTGGAATGCGGCACCCATAACTGAACATTATTTGAGTTGAGGACCTAACTCTAGGGAAATGCCCAGATCAGGTTACCACTGGCAGGTTATAGAAATCAAGACCAATTGAGATATTCCCTAAGACTGAGCTGACTTAGTATTTGATTGAGAAGAAACCCCCTTTCAGATGAACCTTGCCTTGTAATCATTCTTTAAGTTACTAAAGCTATTAGGTAAATTACATAAAAATTACCTCCTACGTACCAAATTTAAAATAAACAAAAGAAAGAAATGGTAATTCACAGGAGACAGGAGTATAAGAAGAATGTATGAAGAAATATTCAAACTCACTTTTAATCAGAGAAATTCAAACAGGGTAGTATTTTCTGGCCATCAGAATGGCAAAAAATTAAAAAGATGGATAATACCAAGTGTTGGTGAGAATATGGAAGGACAAGAACTCTCATGCTTAGCCGGTGGCAGTGCAGTCCGGTCCAGCCGTTCTGGAAAGCAATGAGGCAACATACAATAAATGATGTACATGCCTGTGACCCAATAATACCACGCCTGGGTGTGTCCGTGAGAAATCCTCACATAGGTTCCTCATTTGTGGCAGCTAGATGGAATCAATCTAAGCATCTGTTACTAGTGGAATGAGTACATAGATCCGAATGAAACTGGATGCACATTAAGTTAGTCCAGATCACAGAGGGTTGGCTTGGGATTGAAAATTGGCTAATACTGGGCACCTGGGTGGCTCAGTTGGTTAAGTGTCTGCCTTCAGCTCAGGTCATGGATCAAGCCCCAGGTCAGGCTCCCTGCTCAGCAGGGAGTCTGCTCCTCCATCTCCCTCTGCCCCTCCCCCAGCTTGTGCTCTCTCTCTCTCTCACTCACTCTCTCAAATAAATACATAAATAATATTTTTTTAATTGGCTAATATTAGGGTGCCTGAGTGGCTCAGTGAGTTAAGTATCTGACCCTTGATTTCAACTCAGGTCCTGATCTCAGTGTCATGGGATCCAGCCCCCCATTGGGTTCCATGCTCAGCACAGATCTGCTTGTACCTCTCCCTCTGCTCCTGCCCATGTTCATATGCGCTCACTCCCAAATAAATAAATTAATTAAATCTTAAAAAAAAAAAAAGAAAGAAAATTGGCTAACATGACAGCTCAGACCCAAGGCTACGTTGTTACCACTTTATCACTAGCAACCAAGTAAAGCAAAGAACATAGGCCTTCCCAGTTCCTCGCATACACATGCCCAAATTCTGATGCTCAGTGCAGGCCATTTAGAAGGAGAAAGATGAGTCTAATGAGTTCAGAGTGGGAACTAAATTTTATAGGATTAAGCTTGTTGAGAGGCTAGGCCAGCATTCAAAGGCCTATCATCTACAATGTAAGAAAATTCTTCATTGTACCATTGGGCCAAGAGCAGGTCTGTCCATGCCCACCCCACACACTATAAAATACTATGTAGCAATATTAAGCTAGTAACAAGCTGCATGTTCAGCACCTGGAACAAAGGAAACAAAATGATTTATAGTACAATGCCATTCCTTTAAATTAAAAAGATACAAAACTATATTGCGTGAGGTTTCACACATATTTGAAAATGTTCATCAAACACATTACAGAGGGAACCTGTGGAAAGGACGAGCAATGAGAGGGGAAGAAGGGAAAAATATGAAATAAAATAAAATGAGAAAGACCTTGCACAAATTAAAAATGCCAGTAGTCAGTGTGCAAATAAGTGCGGAAGGTGGTTAACTCAGTACTCTGCCTCCCAGATCTAAATTTTTATTTTTATTTATTTATTTTTAGAGAGGGGGGAGCTGAGGAAGAGGGAAATAGAGAACCAGATCTAAATTTTTTTTTTTTTTTTTTTTTTTTTTTTTGACAGCAAGAAACACAGCGAGAGAGGAAACACAAGCAGAGGGAATGGTAGCAGGAGAAGCAGGCTTCCCGCCGAGCAGAGAGCCCGATGCGGGGCTCGATCCCAGGACCCTGGGATCTGACCTGGGCTGAAGGCAGCCACTTAACCACTGAGCCACCCAGGCGCCCCCCAGATCTAAATTTTTAGACAAAACAAAAGTGAGGAGGGGATTCATTTGTACCTGGAGATAGGGCTGCCTGGGTGGCTCAGTCTGTTAAATGACAGCCTTTGACTCAGGGGTCCTGGGATCGAGCCCCTCACAAGTCTCCCTGCTCTGCCCTCTGCCCCTCCCCCTGCTTGTGCTCATATGTTTGCACTCTCTATCTCTCAAATAAATAAATAAAATCTTTTTAAAAATTGTACCTGAAGACAGAGGAAATCAGTACTGATACTCCTCGTAGATATGAGTGACAGCAAAGTGAGGGGGAAAAAAACCTAAATATTTGGTTTGGCTTGAAAAAAGAATAGATTCTGGCTGTTCGTTTTATGCCTAAATACTACGTAACATAACAATAGTTATGCAAATTTTAAAATCTGTGACAGATTTTTTTTTTAAAGATTTTATTTATTTATCTGACAGAGAAAGATCACAGGTAGGCAGAGAGAGAGGGGAAGCAGGCTCCCCCCTGAGCAGAGAGCCCAATGCAGGGCTCTATCCCAGGACCCCGAGATCATGACCTGAGCCGAAGGCAAGGCTTTAACCCACTGAGCCACCCAGGTGCCCCAAAATCTGTGACAGATTTATTTGATCACATTGATTGATTACGGAAGCTCAGACATCATAGAAATGTCCACTCAGGAAGCTGGGAGCTCAGGTCTCAGCTGTCACCTGTCAGCCCTCACCCAGTCCTACTTCCAGCCTTTTTGACTAAGCACCCAGTTACATGCAAGCTGTCCCATCTCTTTCCTGGAGCCCAAAAGAGGGTGAAGCATGGGGTACCAGAAGCCTCCATGCTCCATGCCAGTCAAGTCGCACATGGCCAAGATAACACCTGAGGGCAGCCATGCCAACCGTCCAAACTACTCCAAGAGGAACCGGGCCTTTGCCACGTAGCTTGGACACCCAGCATTCCCCTACCTTTTGCCCCGCTCCAGGCCATGGTGTCACATGACAGGCACGTGGTAATCTTGCATGGATTTCTCTGCCTCATTCCCACCACTGCCAATTCCCCAGCCCTCAGCCACAGTCACACTCCCTTCCTTGTGGAACAGAGATTTTCAGGTCTTTGGCTGCCCAGCGTTGAGCGTTGAATCCCCTTCCTTTGACAAGCAAATGCCCCACTGCAAGCTGCCAGGATGCACAGGCCCCCTCCCACTGTATTTCTCTTCCCCAGCCCCTCCCTGCCCCCCCAACACACGTCCAGGCTGTGGGGACGTGAGCTGGGCTCTACCAGCCCGAAGCACCAGCCTAAAGCTTCGGTACAGGGGCCACGACACAAAGCAGCACGTGGGGCATGTCCTGAGGAGGCAGTGGGGTGCAGCAGCAGTACTCGGTTCCCAGGGCACCTGTGAGCCCCAGAGCTCGACAGCATCCCAGGCCCAGTGCTGCCCACCCTGGCGCTGCCGGCGGCAGCACATCTTTGGTGCGGATGGGGTGGTGATGGCCTCACGCACCCTCAGCACATTTAGCCTGCTTGTGCCCTAATTCCTCATCTGCTTCTCCAGCCCTAGTAATTCTGAGAGCTTCCCAATAACCTTTCGTTTTGCCAAAATCAGTTTGCATTGCAACCGAGATCCCTGACCATCACCCTTATTTCTGGTAGAACTCCTACAGTGACTCCAATTTCACCTGATGTTCCCGCCATGTTCACTTTCCCCTTCTCATTTTCTGCTGACCTTGCTGCGTGGGCCTGCCGCACCTCTGCTCACACTTGGCCCCTGTCTGCCAGTCTCTCTTGTAAGGCTGCTGTACCTTTGAGGTCTCTGTCTCTTCCCCACGACTGCATGGACTCCCTCTAGCCCCCTCCCTAGGACTCGGGCCCCCTGCGCTCCCAGCCCATCCTAAGGCCTGGACGGCTGGGCGGTCATCCTAACCCTGTTACAATGCCAGCACTGATGCTACAAGGAGGGTCCTCTAGGAGGAAAGAGGGGTGCAAGCAGAGAGATGGGAGGGTAACAAGACTTTTCCTGTTTTTATTATTTTGTTCAATAATACAAGTTGTCATTTACTCAGTTTCTGCACTGTGCTGGCCCTTTATATGCGTGAGGTCACATTAATACTTTAGGTAGGGACTATTAAGATCCCCATTTTCAGATGAGGAAACAAGAGTTTGAAGAAGTTGAGGCACCTGGCTGGCTCAGTGGGTGGAGTGTGCGACTCTTGATCTCGGGGTCTTAAGTTCAAGACCCATATTGGGTGTAGAGCTTACTTTAAAAAAAAAGTTTGAAGAAGTTAAGAGGGATGGAATAGACGATGCCTGGGATCTCCTTCAAATAATTGGAGGGAGGGGAGACAAAGCAAGGAGTGATGAAACAAGGTGGGCCGTGGATTGGTAATTGTTCTAGCTGGATAATAGATATACAGAAATTCATCATAGATTATGTCTAATTTCTCTATATTTGAAATTTTAATATGTGTTGTTTTCTTTTAAGTGTAGAAACTTGATCAAAGTTATAAAATAAGTGATAAAGTTGGGTTTTGATTCCAGACCCTCCAGACTTCAACATCTGCTCTCTTAACCTCTACACTGGATTCTTGACAATGTACCTAAAAAGATCTAAAAGGAAAAGCTTAGTGATTTTCAGAGGACTCAAAGAGGATTCAGAGGCCTCTTGGCTAATTTCTGCTCCTGTTTTGGCAAGGATCAACAGAGTATGGCTAGATACTAATTTCCCATTCCTAGAGCTTATTATAAAGAAGATGCCCTCATTTTCTCTGCCTGTTTCGGAGGAGATGCAGTAGCAGCCCATGAGTCTTTGGCAGCCAAAGTTTTCTAAAAACACCCAGGCAACAGCTGTCCTTGGACTGTCACCTGACTTGCCAGGCCCTGAGTCAGCACCACTCCCCCAGCCCAGCCCCCACTGCTGAGACAGATCTGACTTGCCCTTTCCTGGCTGGGCTGAACCGGTTGGGCCAGCCCCGCCCTGCCCTGTCCCAGGAGCCTCCTCAGTGGGTGGCTTCTTGCTCCCTTCCTCTCACCTGGGGTTCCCACCTTTGCTCCTCTCTTGTTGTCCAAAGCAACAAACTCATGCCTGAAACTTGAACTCCGAAGAGAGCCAAAAGACCACTTCCTAGATGATGGAGACGTACCGAGGGCCCTGGAAACTGTCCTTGGACAGAAAAAATGAACCCGTGCCAGCATCTCCTACAATCTGCAAAGGAAGTCTTCCTTCTCTGAGTGACTCTAGGATTAGCTTTAGGAGAAAAGCAGGAAAAAAAAAAAAAAAAATATATATATATATATATAGAGAGAGAGAGAGAGACAGAGAGAGACAGAGAGAGAGAGAGAGAGAGACTGCTCCTCTCTGTAGAGGAACGTTCCACCCCTAGGCTCATCAGAAGAGACTGAGCTGGGGAAATATGGAGACCATATTTTTGGTCTGTGTTTCTGTGCAGAAACTTCTGAGGGCCTCTCATCACTCCCTTTTCTTGGTCTAGATGTAAAGCCATAGTAATATGACATATGACACACTCCACAGGTGGCGTTGTTTGTTAAGCCTGGCACTGCGTGACTGGACAATGCAGACATTGACCCTACAGCTAAGTCACCAGAGTTAGCTTTCTTCCTGGTGGCAGTCTGTCCCTCAGGCTCCCAGGCCAGCCTGCTCTGGATTCTGGCCCTGCCACCTAGGCATGTGTGACCCTAGGATAATGACTTACCTCTCCGAGCCTCAGTTTTTGTCATTAGGAAAATAAGAATAAAATACCTACCTTGCAGGTTTGTTGTGAAGGTCAAACAAAGTAGTGCATGTGAAGCACTTAGTAGGTACACAGCACACATTGGTTTCCTTCACATAGCCTTGGAATTGCCTTCACCTTGTCTTTCCTGCTCAAATTGGACTAATACCAAAGGTTTTGGGCCCAAGAATGAGCATTGCTCTCCAGTCTTAATTCTGGACGTTCACACCTCCCTTCCCATGGGTTCCCACACAGGCCAGCTGTTTCTGAGCATCAGAATGCAAAATCCCAACCATTATTTTCTTAAATTAAGAGTTTTGGGGCGCCTGGGTGGCTCAGTGGGTTAAAGCCTCTGCCTTCAGCTCAGGTCATGATCTCAGGGTCCTGGGATAGAGCCCCCATCGGGGCTCTCTGCTCAGCAGGGAGCCTGCTTCCTCCTCTCTGCCTGCCTCTCTGCCTACTTGTGATCTCTCTGTCTGTCAAATAAATAAATAAAATCTTATAAAAAAAAAAAAAAGAGTTTTGATCCATTTGTCCATGTCAGTTCATATTGGTTCCAAGTACGATCTTTTTTCCCCCCAAACACTCAAAGGTCATTTATTTTAAATAAGCCAATTTTGAAATGTATAGCATCAACAATAACTTACTATAGTTTGTCCCCTCCCATGAAGCTGGGCCAATCGCACTCCACGGCCACACATGTGACCCAGGCCACAACAGTCAAAATCTAATCCTGAATTTTAGTTGGAAAGGCAAAACTTGCTAACTTGGAAGGTTGTAATCCTGTAGACACTGGTGGCCATTTCACACCACTTGGGCCAATTCTGCCTGAGAATGAAACCAACATAGAGGATAGCAGAGCCGAGAGATGAAAAGAAAGGGGTTCTTGAATGACATCATTTGAGCCTCTAGACTTAGCTTTGCCTAAAGCCAACCAACCCCTGTAATTTTTGGTTATGTGAGCCAATACATTACACTCTTTTTATAAACTGGTTTAAGCTGGATTTCTGTTGCTTGCAAAAGAAGTCCTGACTAATACAGTATGAGTGTTGTTGGTTGAGCAATAGAATATATCATCTAAAATGTTGTGTTTTAAAGTTGTTGTTGTTTTTTAATTTTTCCTTTTTTTTAAGTAAGCTCCACACCCGGCATGGAGCCCAACATAGGGCTTGAACTCACAACCCTGAGATGAAGACCTGAGCTGAGATCAAGAGTCAGATGCTCAATTGACTGAGCCACTCAGGTGCTTCTAAAATGTTGTGTTTTGGGTTGTTTTTTTTTTTAAGATTTTCTTTATTGGGGCACCTGAGTGTTTCAGTGGGTTGACGCCTCTGCTCTCAGGGTCCTGGGATCGAGCCCCGCATCAGATTCTCTGCTCAGCGGGGAGCCTGCTTCCCCTTCTCTCTCTGCCTGTCTATCTGCCTACTTGTGATCTCTCTCCCTCTGTCAAATAAATAAATAAAATCTTTAAAAAAATATATTTTATTTATTTATTTGACAGTGAGAGACATCATGAGTAGGCAGAGAGGTAGGCCCCTAAAATGTTGTGTTTTATGCAGAATTTTTGTATGATCATATTGTGTATGTAATTTTTATAACAACTTTACTGAAATATAATTCACATACCGTAAAATCAACCTATTAAAGTATACAATCCGGGGCGCCTGGGTGGCTCAGTGGGTTAAAGCCTCTGCCTTCGGTTCAGGTCATGATCCCGGGGTCCTGGGATGGAGTACCAGGTCCTGGGATCGAATACAGCATCGGGCTCTCTCCTCAGCTGGGAGCCTGCTTCCCCCTCTTTCTCTGCCTGCCTCTCTGCCTACTTGTGATCTCTCTCTGTCAAATAAATAAATAAAATCTTTAAAAATAATAATAAAGTATACAGTCCCGTGATTTTTAGTTTAGTTACAGAGCTGTGCAACTACTATAGCTATATTTTAGAACATTTCATTCACTCCCCAAAGTATCCTTTAGCATTGACTCCCCAACACCCACCTCCCAACTTTCCTTTAACCCCTCCCAATCTCTAACCTATTTTCTATGAACTTGCCTATTCTAGACATTTAATATAAATGAAATCATACAGTGTGTGACCTTTGTGACTGACCTCTTTCACTTAGCATGTTTTCAAGCTTCATGCAAGTTGCAGCATGAATTAGTGCTTTATTCCTTTTACGGGTAAATAGTATCTCATGCTATAGATACATCGCATTTTGTTTATACTTTTATCATTGAGGTACATTTGTGTTGTTTCTACTTTTGGGTTATTATGAATTACGCTGCTATGAACATTTATGTACAAGTTTTTGTGTGGATGTATGTTTCAGTTCTCTTGGGTACACACCCAGGAACGGAATTGCTGAGCAATTCCATTATGGTAACTTCATGTTTAACTTTTTGAGGAATTGCCAAAGTATTTTTTCAAAGTAACTGAATGAACCATATTAAATTCCTACGAGCAATGTCTGAGGCTTCTAGTTACTCTACGTCCTCAACAATACATGCTATTGTCTGTTTTTGTTTTTTAATTTTAGCTATCCCAGTAGGTGGTGAAATGGTATCTCATTGTAGTTTTGATTTGCATTTCCCTAATGATTAATAATGTTGAGCATCTTTTCACGTGCTTATTGGCCATTCCTATAGCTTCTCTGGAAAAATACGTTTTCCAATCCTTTGCCCAGCTTTGAATTGGGTTGTATTTCATTTCATTTCATTTCATTTCATTTCATTTCATTTCATTTCATTTCATTTTATGTAAGCTGTATACCTGACATGGATGGGGCTTGAACTCAGGACTTAGAGATCAAGAGTCACATGCTGAACCCACTGGACCCTCCGGGTACCCTTGGGTTGTCTTTTTAATCTGCAGAGGTTACTTATATATTCTGGATACAAGTCTCTTGTCTGATATATGATCTGCAAATATTTTCTCCCATTCTGTGGCTTTTTCCCCCACTTTCTTGATAATGTCTCCTAAAGCCCAAAAGCTTTAAATTTTGACAGTCTAATTTACCTTTTGTTTTTTCTCTCACTCTTGCTTTTGTTATGTCTTTCTTCTTCTTCTTCTTTTTTTTAAATAATCTCTACACCTACCATGGGGCTTGAATTTACAACCCCAAGATCAAGAGTCACACACTCTACCAACTGAGCCTTCCAGGCACCCTGATGTCTTAAAAACCATTGCCTAATACAAAGTCAAGAAGATTTACTCGTGAGGCCCGTGTGATTCAGTGGGTTAAGCATCTGCCTTCGGCTCAGGTCATGGTCCCTGGGTCCTTGGATTGAGCCCCAGGATCAAGCCCTGTGTCTGCGTCTGGCTCCCTGCTTGACTGGGAGACTGCTTTTCCCTCTCCCTCTACTGGTGCGCTCTCTCTCTCTCTCTCCTCTCTCTCTCTCTCTCTCTCTCTCTCTCCCTCCCTCTCTCTCTTGCTCCCTCTCTCAAATAAATAAATAAAATCTTTAAAAAAGAAAAAAGATTTACTCATACATTAATTTACTCATACAATTCATACATTGCTTTTTAAGAATTTTATAGTTTTAGGGGCGCCTGGGTGGCTCAGTGGGTTAAGCCTCTGCCTTCGGCTCAGGTCATGATCTCAGGGTCCTGGGATGGAGCCCTGCATCACACTCTCTGCTCAGCAGGGAGCCTGCTTCCCCCTCTCTCCCTGCCTGCTTCTCAGCCTACTTGTGATCTCTCTCTCTCTCTGTTAAATAAATAAAATCTTAAAAAAAAAAAAAAAAGAATTTGATAGTTTTACTTCCTCCATTTAGGTCTATGAATTATTTTGAGTTCTTTTTTTTTTTTTAATATGGAGCGAGTAGGGGGTCCAAAATCCTTTTTTTTTTTTTTTTTGCATGTGGATATCCTGTTGTCCCAGCACCATTTGTTGTATTTCCCCCACCAATACAACATTATTTTTGTAAGCATGTTTTACCCAAAAAATATTAATGTGAATTAACATTCTCGGAACATACCCTAGTTGCTTCTGTCAGCAATGTTGCATGGTAAGGACCGGGAGAAGGGTGATTCTCCCTTGGCAATTAAACATTTGGCCACAGAATATAATGAGTATGTGTACAATGATGCCCAAAGTTTGGTATACACCACTATCATCTGGGGAAATTTTTGTTAATGGGAATTCCCAAGCCCCACCCTAACCTCCTGCATCAGAATTTCCAGGAGGCAGGGTGAGGAGATAGGCAAAATAGGTGAAGGGGATTCAGAGGTACATGCTTCCTGCGGTACCTGGCTCACTCAATCAGAAAGCATGCAGTTCTCCATCTTGGAGTCGTGAGTTCAAGCCCTCCATTGGGTGTAAAGCTTATGTTTTTGTTTGTTTGTTTGTTTGCTTGTTTGCTTTTTCTTTTTTAAAGACTTTATTTATTTATTTGACAGAGAGAGAAAGATCACAAGCAGGCAGAGAGGCAGACAGAGGGAGGGGGAAGCAGGCTCCCTGCTGAGCAGACAGCCTGATGC
>JAQQSY010004068.1:0-12553 GCA_028646535.1 Procyon lotor
AGACTATGTTTCTAAGTACGTCAGTTACATCTTCAACATGTCTGTGAAGGCACTTTATGAAGAATTCCAAAGAGGATTTTACAAAGTGTGTGACAAAGATACTATTGAATTTTTCTATCCGGAAGAACTAAAGGATGTGATTATTGGAAATACAGATTACGACTGGGAAACCTTTGAGAAGAATGCACATTATGAAGAAGGATATGATAATTCACATCCCACCATAGTGATGTGTTGGAAGGCTTTACACAAACTGGAGGAAAAGAAAAAGTTCCTTGTGTTTCTTACAGGAATGGACAGAATTCAAGTAAAAGGTTTAAAGAACATGAAAATTACATTTTGCTGTCCTGAAAATGTGAATGAAAAAGATCCCATACGAGCACAGACGTGTATTAGTGTCCTCTACCTTCCCAAATATTCTACAGTGGAAAGGGAGGAAGAAGCTCTTCAGGTAGCCATTGACAACAGCAGAGGATTTGGCTGACCCGGCCTCACGTTCTTCACCCCCTATGGAAATAGTTTCAGAAATAAAATTAAGAACTCAAGAATTAATGTAAAAGTCCCACTGACTCTTGATTGTGTTCACCTGCTCTTTCAGAATTGTGTTTCATAGTCCAGAGAGGCATCCCAGCACGGTGGCTTTGCACCCTGTGCCCTTGGCTAACCTGGAATAGCGCCTCCCAGAATCCTCTTCCCTGTTCCAGTTCTGAATTGGCTAAAAGGGAAAACTGACCATTGGCTAAAAGGGAAAAGGTGGCAGGTGAAAGTGAGAAGGCAGACTCTTCCTCTCCGAAGTGCATCTTGGAGAGGCAGTGAGAACAGATGCAAATGTGTTGGTGGGTTCCAGCTTGTCCTCATTCTACCCACATGCCCTCAGCCGCTATTGGTTGCTCTCCTCTGTAGCGAACACCCACTCCAGCAAGTGGATATGCCTGCTTGGGGGCGGGCTAGTCCTCCAACTGCACCCGCCTCATCCCTAGAAAAACCCCTTACTCCAGAATACGTGCGGTCGTCCGGCTTCCCTGATTGAGCCCTGGACTCAGACCCTCAGGAGAGACATCCTAAGGGCAGACTCTCTGTGAGAAGTTCTTGGATAAAAAGCAAAAGGTTAAGGAACAGAGGTAATCTTATTCAGAGAAATGGATGTTGCTTACATGCGCTGGATTCCTTTTTACAGCGAGAATAGTGAGCTAAACTTTATGATCCGGCTCAAAGCAAAGATTCTGACGATGTTTTTCTTGCCTCGCTAAGGATGTCTGAGCAGAGGAAGAAAAGACTTATTTCCAGCTCGGATTGTGACTTCCAAGTCAAAACTGCCTAGTGGAGTGGAAGCAGTGGAACTCTAGCAGAAAGTGGCTATCCCATGATGAAAACCCCTAGGAAGGGGGCAAGGAAAGGGGGCAAGGTCAGATGCATGGCCAAAATGCCAGGGGAACTTTTTATTTTTATTGCTTAGATAAAAAGGCTGACAAGCTTTTCCGTTCTGAGTCCCTGAAAGAGTCGACAAACCAAAGGAAAGAAACCTTTCGAGAACAGAATTGTTATAATAAAACGATCCCCTATTCATTTCTTGCACTAGAAAAATCACTACAGTAACAGTAAGTGTCAAAACATTAGTAGATGTTGGTTTAAACTAAGAAAAGAAGTAAGTCTGTGTTAGATTGGACACTATCTTTTCCCTGCACTGAGGCACTGTGGTTTTTAACAATTCACTAAATTTCTTGGAGACTCACATTCTGCATCCATAAGGACGGACGGTAATGTCTATGTAGCAGAAATTTAGTCAGCATTGAGTTAGGTAGTTTATGTGAAAATACTTTAAAATTGTATGATAAGCTTTATAAACAAGCACTATTAAGGAAAACATTACGTTAAATAGGGCATGCAAGTTGTAAGAAGATAGATTTTTTTTTCCCATGGGTTTATCATCTGTTTCAACGAAAAAAATGTAAGTACTTCTCAAAACAGTACCTGAAATAAAATAAAAGTGTAATGTATGTTGTTGAGGAAATGCTTTTTTTTTTTTTTTTTTTTTTTCCCCTCCCTCTCCCTGCTTTCTTCTCTCTTTTGGTTTGGCTCCTGTGTAGAGAAAAACTGCTTTAGAGAGAGCTTAGTTCCAGCATAAGTGAAAAGAATGTAAAAGGAAGTTAAACTGTAGGATTTTTTAAGCCAATTCTCCTGTCCCAAATGAATTGTGTTTTAGGGTATGGAGATAATTTGCTAAGGAGATTATGCATGGGCTACTGGTCATCTCTTAGGGACCAACAGGAACCAGACAGATGCTAGATAGGACAGAACAGAACCACTGTCATGATTTCCAAAGTGGGAAGAAGAAGGATTCTACAAATTATAGACATCGGTTTGACGTAAATCATCCAACAATTTCTATATGGTATTAGTAAAGCATATTCAGTGATTTCTAAGAAATCATAGCAATTAGTAATAGGAATCAGCACATGTTTATCCAAAATAACTACGGAGTTACTAAGTGTAGAAACTAGTCAATTTTTAAAGATTTACTCATTTTATTTTGGGGAGTGTGAGGGGAAGACAGAGAGGGAGCGAGTACATGAGTGAGGGATGGGGCAGAGGGAAAGAGAGAGAAAATCCCACGCAGATTCCCTGTGGAGCCTGACATGGGCTTTATCCCAGGACCCTGAGATCAAGACCTGAGCCAAAATCGAGTCAGACGCTTAACCAACGGAGCCACCCAAGTGCCCGAAAACTAGTCCATTGTTAAAAATCAAGATACCTGGGGAAGCCTTGCAAAACAATCTTGGTGACAACATGGAGGAAATGTAGGCCAGATAACAAAGCGGTGAAGGTGAACTTGTAATTGTGCAAAGGCCAAACTCCAAAACAGGACTGAATGATGGTTCTGTATCTCCTTGGAAAGAGGAACCCACAGCAGATTCATGGCCTTCGCTTTTGGCCCTTCCTATCTGATGGTTTTATCAATAACTTGGTAGGAAACATAGTTGGTATGCCTATTCAATTTCCCCATACTGTTAAGTCATTCATACATGGCTAATTCACAAATTATAGAAAAATATATCAGCACTTGAGATTTGAGGGGCTATAACCAATGAGATAAAATCTAATTGAAATATATATAAAGTCCTCTGCTTAAAGACAAGAAACCCACTCCAACACAAAAATCACACTCATCACCAATAAAGCAACAAAAAATCAACCACATTAGCAACTGTGTAGAGTAAGGTAGGAGAAATTGTTCCTAAAAATAATCTTAATAGAGTTTTGGTGGAGAAAATTTCAAAGTTAAGAGTTCTAGTTATAGTATCCTAAAGCCTTGTGATCTAGAACAGAAGGTAACTTAAGTTCGTGAGGCCTTTCGTGTAGCATGTATACATGAGAAACGGACCAGAGGGCCTTCAAGGTATATCTAAAGTCTCGGTTCTATAAATTTATAAATAGGTCTGTCCTAAAGGATCACTGAAATCCTTGCTATCAACTGTAGCAAATACTAATAGGATTCCGGGATGCAGAAATAGGAGCCTATTTTATAAAGCAACAGCTTTCACTGTACTGTTATTGATTACGTCCTTGAGAGTTCCACGACTCCTCTAAGTGAAAAGGATAATTTTGAGTCTATCTGATGTTGAAGCATGAAAGGAAATACTCCTTGGGTTAAGGAGGTTTTGAGGGAAGACTAAGGAGCTGAGGTTTAACCTGAAGAAGCAGAGTGTGGATCCCACTTTGCAACGATAATCAGGTACTCACAGGAAATCATGTGGGTGCTGGTGAGCAGGTGTTTCTGTGTGTGTCAGATGAGAATAGAACAGTAGAGAAGGATTTAGAGTAATGTGGGAGCAATTTTTTTGTTGTTGGTGTTTTGTTTTTTGGCTGCCCTACGTCCCTAAGTGTCTTTGAGATAATGAAATACGTTACCAGGGAATGTTGACTAATCCACTTATCTGAAGGTTTTAAGAAAAACTGCGGAGCATTCTCTGCCAGATATAAGCGCAATTCTAGATGACCTCATGGTATTTCCTACTCTATTAACACATAATAAGGTGAAAATTCAGATAACATATGGAATCCAAAGTAGGGCCATCTTGAAAAATAGCCGAGATTTGTGGTACACTGGCTGATGATGCTGTGATCTCATTTGGTTTCTCAACATTTTTCAGGACACCGATTGTCTAATTCTATCTAGTATCTGAGAAATGGTTTGCTCCCCTAAAGGTCAGAACGGAGTATATTTTTACATAACTTGAAAAACCAGGGATTATAATGATAAAATACGTCTCAGGGACCAATACACGGAGTTGCTTCTGCACCTTAATCCATACAACACATTAAGAAATTTTTAAAGATCAAAGTATTATATCAGTCACCCTCCTCACATACTTGAGGAAGAAGCTAGAGTGACATCACTGAATTTTTTTTCCTATTAGTTCATACAGTTTGAAATGTTTTCTATTTTTACAATTATTATTTGTTCCAGCTATATTGTAAATTACTTTCTTAGCGTAATACCTGTCACACAGTACATGCTATGCCATTTACTTAATAAACCTGATCTTAAAAGGAAATCTCAGTGCCTGTGTAAAAATGTCCATTACATTTGAACGCTTGGCTATGCTCTTCTGTCTTAAAGACCACAGAGAAATTATTTTCGAACCTGAGTCTAGATGTCTTGGGGAGGAACAGGTTCTGACCAAAATGACTGAAACATCTTTACAATTTGAGAGATCGGTTTGTATGTGATCCTTCCTGGTGTACCTGAAAGTCTGGCTTTGCAATTGGGCTCCTTAGGAATGGCAGCATAAGCGTCATGGGGGCAGGGGGTTGGGGGGGACTTTCAGAAATGCAGAAGCTCAGACCTACTGAAAAGAATCTGCATTTTAAAAAGACACCCATTGCTTGGGAAGCACACTTAAGTTTTAGAAGCATCATGGTAAGGAACTCTTAGGAGTAGGGGAGGGTTGGTTTTCAGTCAAAGACGGGCTGAGAGGTAGAATGAGCTGGGGGAGCATCTCTAAAAAGTAGGGCTGTATTTTTCTATGGGAGGGAGGGATCCATACTTTCCTATCATTGACGTTGGCAACCAGCGATCCTGAATCTCACTTGGAAGCTTCTCACATACTTCGGATCCACTTTAACCAAGGTTGCTAGGGTTCACCCCTTGGGAATCAATGGCCAAATTACATATGACATATATTATAACGCATAGTATGGAACAGCTGCATTTCCAGCTGCTTCACACATTACACTTTAGCTAATGTGCAGATCTGCCTGCTCTCCATCCATCCTCCATTCCCGAAAGATCCCTCGAAGTACTCTGCATTTCTCATCTATGTGCCTTGCTCTTGTCTTCTCGTTTCAGGGTTCCTTTCTTCCTCTCTATCTCTGTGGAAATTCTTCACAACTTTAAAACCACACATTAAAGTACACTGCCACCACAAAACCCTTCCTAAGCAGAATGAGCCGCATCCCTGCAGGCATTCCCATAACACACTGTTCTTCACGTTTGCAAAGTTTAAGAGCTCTGACGCTCCCGGTACGGATTCTTAAATATTAAACACAGATGTCATGTTTTTCTCTTAGTTTATGCTCTGTAAATTTAATTGATGTTTATTAACTCAATAGTTATGATTATTTTCTTCCAGAATGGGGTAAAGTAGGTGATTAGATAAGTAATAGTAACATCCAACTCATCCCATAATTATGTCTGTGAATAATAGTGCAATTTGATTATATTTCACTGCCAAAACAATTGATTGATGATGGGGGAAAAAAATCAATGAATTAGATATTAGAAGCTATATAGGAATGATCTGAACCAATTCAACTATTTATATCTGGATATGAATATACCTAGTAGGTTTATGTAGGATTTAACATTTTAATCCATTGGTGAATTATCAGATTTTAGACTCAAAATGTTTTAATAATAATTACAAGTAATTTTTATTAAATGTTAACTATAACCTAAATGCTTAACAAGCTTTATGATTTAACTCCATGAGGGAGAAATGATTACTATTTTCATTGTGCAGACGATGACGTGAAGGTTTAGAGAGGTGAGGTGCCCAGGGTCACACATTAAGGCAAATGGCTTAGCCAAGATAAAACCTAGACTGTGTGATTCTAATGTCTAAATTTTAAATACCACAATCTCTTCATTGTATGTGTAAACTGAAACCTGGAGGGTTTAATACCTAAGGTTATATGATTTGTTAGTGATGGACTAAGGCTTAATTTATGTTACAAGACTATAAGCCCTACGTTTTCTCTAGGAGATTCGTCACAAGGGTTGAGCTAGACTGTTTGCATTAATATCTTTTAAAGATAATGAGTAAAGCTGACTTAAATGAGCTCCTTAAAATGGGGCTACTCTATAAAATCCAATCAAACCATTATCAATTTCATAATGAAATTGACATATCAAAAAGCTTAGATAAGCACCCTTTGCTAAAAGAGGAGAAAGCACTTGAAAACATGAACTAAGTTATAATGAAGGTCATTTCCTTGAAAGCTTTCAAACATTCACAACAAAACAAAATTTCTAAGTCATGATTCAGAAAAAGGAAAGACATTGAGATAAAGTAAATGAGAGGGATGGCAAGATGGGTGTCGTCTTCTCCAGACATCTTATGTTTTCATGTTGTTCTTATGTTTTAATTGCCCATAAGATTGTGAAAACATCTATGCCCATAAATATTTTATGTCTCCTGCTATCACATCATAATAAATCATTTGATATTTGTGTCTTTGATAGGAATGTTACCAATGTAATAAAAGCACACTTACAAATAACTTTTGGTTTGATGGAAAAAAGACACAGTATTTTCTACTATAAATTGCTAGTGATACTGCAACATAATACAATGTAAGTGAGGTTAAAAAAAAACGACTAAAAATTCTATGGTAAGTACCACATTTAATATACCTAGTGTTTGGTACATCCTTCTTCTGCTAAAGTATTACATTTTTATCTTTAAAGAATTAGAAATATTTTTCTATAAAAACTAATGAGTAAAGAGTCTCAATATTTCAAAAAGGGTGGTTTTAACACATAATTAAAACTGTAAAGCAGAGTTTCTCAACTTCAGCACTACTGACGCTCTGGATGGGTAATTTAATGCGAGGAGCTGTTTGTGAACTGTAGAATATTCAGCATCATTTCTGGTCTCTACTTGCTAGATTCAGTAGCACACAGAAAACATCTACCTCAGTTGTGACAACCAAAAATGGCTCCAGACATTGGGAATGTCTCCTGGGGCAAAAAATTTCCCCTGGTTGAGATCTGCTTTAAAGTGATAGCCTACAAGATCAAATAATCGCACTTTAGGTTCTCTGTCCAAAACTCTGTTAAATTATCTTCAAAGTGACTAGTTTTTGATATTCAAGTCTGCAGGTCAAAGGACCAAAGATTAAATGAACTTCTCCAGAGTTTCCAACTGAATGTGCATTTGTCATCTACACTTAGGAAGATGTTGTCAATATACATTTATTTAAATTTATCATCTATTATATAAATAGATTTTTCTTAAACCATAAATACCTTCATATGCACTTATTTATTTTAATTTTTTAATTAGGTCAATATGACTTTCTCTTTCTCATCTAAATTGATAGACTATATAAAATATGCCTTAAAGATAAGCAGATTTGAATTAGCCAAAAAAAAAATTACAATTTCTCTGAAAAACAAACACCTATCTTGGTGTTCCTCAAAAATATAGTCTGTGGACCACCTGTCTCAGGATTTCCTGAGATTCCTGTTAATATTATGGATAATTGGTCCTTTCCTCAGATCTACTGAGTGACAATCTCTGGAACTTATCTTAATAAGACCCATACATTCAATAGTCATGGACATAGGCCATAGACACAAGAAAAGCAATATATTTATTTTTATTTATTTTTAATTATTTATTTATTCGTGAAAGACAGAGAAAGAGAGAGAGAGAGAAGCAGAGTCAGGGGGAGAAGCAGGCTTCCCAAGTGACAAGGAGTCCGATTCAGAACTCGATCCCAAGACCCCAGGATCACTACCTAAGCCGAAGGCAGACACCCAACCCACTGAGCCACCCAGGCCCCCAAACAATGTATTTCTGAAATTATTCATTCTATGAAAACTATACTGCATCTGTTTTTTTGGACCCAATCTGATTCTAACATATTTTAGTTACTTTATGCTGATTAATAATAAGCACTTGAGATCTTTCACTAGAATTTGCCAAATTTTAAGATAAGTATCCTTGAGAAAGTGAAGCCAGTGTCCACCTTGCTGGTTCAGATGGAAGAATGAACACTAGATGTCACATCAACCCCAGGCATGGTTTGATCAGCCAAGGAACACAGAGGCCCAGGCTCAAGGGATGTCTGATTATCATTCAAAGGACCCTGCAGAGTAGGTAGTTAATCAGCACTATCCTAGAAATAGAATCACCAGATGTATCTAATAAAATCTCTAACATAGGTGCCCCTGGGTGGCTCAGTCAGTTAGGTATCCGACTCTTGGTCTCAGGTCAGGTCTTGATCTCAGGGTTGTGAGTTCAAGTCCCTTAAAAAAATATTCCAACATAAAGAATAAAAATATTTTTCACATTCCAAGTCTCTTACGATGGAAAAGACCTCCAAGGGACCAAAGATGTACTAGAACATCCACTAGTGTGACCTTATGAGCCTCTAATCAATGGCGTATACCTTCACAGAAGACCCCTACCGCAAATTTTGCTCTTAAAAACCCTCACTTTCAAGCCATCAGGGAGTTTAGGATTTTCCAGCATTAGTTCTCTGTTTCTGGCACCACACCAATAAATAGCCTATCTTTGTTCCCTGCTAAAGCTTGGCATCAGTTTTTATTGGGTTGCTGGACACAGGGTAGATGAACTCTCATTTGGTTCACTTATATAAGGCTACTCGTTTATCAGGTAACATTTGAGCTAAAAGTCTATTGATCTGTGTAAGCTTCCCAATGGACAAGAATGTAATTGCTTGTCTATGAAAATTTATGCAATTGACTTACACTGAACCAATAATTACCTTTAATTTAAAAATACTCATTTGAAAATTCGAAGAAACTAAGAATGCCAAGTTCCAATATCCATAGTTTCTCTTTCCATGTCACAGTTCCAATTTTAAGTTACTTCAGATAATCACGCACCAAACTCGATTTTGCTATCTATAATTTTAATGTTTATGTAAATTTTTAAAAGACATATTTTAATGTGTGGGTGGTTCCATTTATCTCTCTTAAGTAAAAGAGCAAGATGACAATTACTGTCTTACACCCAAACCCAAAAGCTTCTAGGTGGCTCTAAGGAAGAGTACGAGAGGGAGCTTTCCACTTTTTCCTCTTTAACCCAATCTTTTCTCTTTTCTTTTCTTTTCTTCTCTTTGCTTTGCTTGCTTTCTTCTTTCTCTCTCTCTCCCTCTGTTTTAAAAGAGGATTTATGGAGAGCCAAATCCTCCAGGGGAGCAACGTTTCATGAGGTACTAGAATAATCCCTGAAGTCCAGGCATGGTGGTACATCTGGTGGTAAAAATGAGGGGTCCCTCACATAGGGAGAAACTTAAAAGCACCAATTTATTTATGCACAATGGCTCTTCCCACTAGGATTCAATTTCCCACGCTTCTTTCTGATATCAACTAGGTAGGTCAGTCTTATTTTAGAAGGAAAACTCCCCTTTTAACAAAGTCTTCCTGTCCTCTTCTTCCTGTAGATCTGCATTTTTTTCCAGTTATCCATTTAATTTAACATTTCATATATCCCAAATTCATATATATACACGAAACTACATTAGTCTATCTTCTACACCGTAGCATATCTTTATGTTATGGCAAATAATAACAGAAACAACAGCATCCACTTTCCTTTCTAAATACTTTCCCTCCAAGACTTCAGCTGTACATCATTTTGGCAGTGATGTTTAGGGGTTTAATCTAAACACAATTTCACATCCTCTGTAGTGAGGATAAGTGTGTATCTCTTGTGTCTCATTATTTATGTGTTTCTCAATTCTTATTGATGAGGGAAGGAAAGGTTAACAGTATATTATGATGACTTGACTAGAGAAGAGATAGCTATTTTCCACCCTCGAACTCATTGAAAACAGTTTGCTTCTTCTTGAATCAACATTTGTGAAGTCATCTTAAATAATGTTATTCTATGTGTAACAACCTATATGAATTCTTCTTTTTCTGTCATTCAGGGAGTCAGAGATTCATGTAAGATTGTTCTTTTAATTGTTAATATCAATGGTGTAATTTTTGAATGCTTATTTTCTTTAGAATGAGAAACAAAGAAATAGTTTTATAAAGTAAGAAATAATCCCATATTTTTCATTATCATACTTCAAGGACTTTACATCATAGATTCTGCTTTTTATATTTATACATGTCAACTCTATACGTAAATAAATACAACCACTTCCCAAGAGATCAATCTTCATAATCAAATAAAAGAGCAAAAAAGTCAAGAAAAAGTGAAGGACAGTATTACATGACAAAATAAAAGTTTGTGGAACAGGGGGAACATAAAGCTCAAACAATCTCTCTGAATCAGACGGGACAGGATAAATTTAAAAATTGCTCATTCTGTTTTTCCTCAAAAAGAAAGACCTAAGCAAATTTAACTTGGCAAATCATTCTTAAGATTTGGGTCATGTCCAAAAGTCACATATTTAATTAATAAGAATTGTAGATAAACATGAAATAACCATCTTCCCATAGTTTAGTTGCTATAAGATAGTTCTTAAAATTAAGTAGAGAATATAAATAAATTACAGTGATTTACCAGCCACATGCCCATGGAATGACCAGATAAAGTATCAACTCTAAAATAACTACTCAAAAAAATAAAATAAAAATAAATAAACAAAATAAAATAACTACTCAAAGCTTAGATATTCAGAAATTAATGGTCTTCTTTGGTTGTTGTTAGATGAAACCATTGAGAACTGCTATTGCTTATAGTTCCATGATAGGATATTCTGCATCCCTAAATCATATTTTTAAAAAGACAGTAACATGCAATTAAGTATAAGCAGGTTAATCAAGGGAATGAATGAAAAAGACTTCAGAGGTTACTCATTTTACCATTTTTGCCATCCATTAAGGGACAGAATTCTCTTCTCATGTTTCTCTTTCTTAGTCTATGTTTTATAATTATTAAAACATTTTTAATTTGTTAATATGAAATTTTTTCTTTTGTTAAAAAAAAAGGCTATGACAAATGAAACCTTAATTTGAATTTTCCACTTGAAAAATCTTTCTTTTAGAGGAGCAGAATGTTATAATATAGCCCTGAGTTAAATTAAAATTGTTCTACTACATGTACACTGTTCTATAAGTAAGGAAAAAGAATAATAACAATTATTCATTTATATTTTTCAGTTGGACAAATCAGCTCTAGGCAACAAATAAATGTTGGCTCTATAGAAAGTCATAGTCAAAATGATCTATAACAATTCTGCCAATGTGCACATCAACACACTCTCTGTGTTCATGAAAGCTCCCACAATTTAATAAGAACTCAAATTAAAGTTCCCAAATAAAACATTCCCAGAATAAACAATAACCTGATTTCGCCAAATAATTTTGACTCTGGTTTCGAATTAACTTGAGTTAACGCTAAAAGGAATATGGATCATCTAAGACAGAGGTTGTCAATCTTTTTCTAAAAAGGGCCAGACTGCAAGTATTTTAGGCTTCGCAGGGCACACCGCGTCTGTCGGAAGGTGTAGCAAACAGAGCAGCCATAGGCAATCTAAGTGATAGTGTCCCTTTGTTTAGGGACAATGACACTTGAATTTCAGGTAATTTTCAGAAGTCACAAGGTATTATTCTTCTTTTAATTTTTTTCAATCATATAAATATGTAAAAACTATTCTTAAATCAGCAGCAACGCAAAAGAGGCGATAGGCCAGATTTGGCCCAAGGACTGAAGTTTGTTGACCCTTATCTAGGAAATTATGCTAATTATTTTATGAGCATATCATTAACATTATGTGGATGATCATGATGACAAAGAAAATGATAAAGTGATGGTGACAACTAAGAAAGAGATTGGTGTGAACACTAGGACTGATCCAATGCATTCCCCATTTATAACATGAAGATCAAATTTCTTGAGGTCACACTCACACTATGATTCCTTTGATAGAAATGTCTTATTTTTTTATTATGGCATTTTAATTCTCCACAATAGTCCACACTCTTATTTTCATAGCAAATATAAATGGATGTCATCATTCATAATTATCATCATTGACTTGCCAAGATTTTGCAACAGAATGTATTCTACATGTGTTATATTTGCTCCACAGGTTTTCAGTTATATTTTTTCCATTTGATGAATTCTTTTCCACTGAAAGTCAAATACAATTTGCTAGAGAACAAAATTAATTTAATTTTCTAGGCTACCATGGTCTCTAATATACATACTACAAGGCAGAACTATTGGTACCAACCTGTGATTGTACCTGAAATTCCCCCAAGTAATAATAACCTTCCCCGCCTTAATTCAAATGCAGTCGAACTAAAGACTAAGTGAGAATTTGGTATTGCACGTCTAGC
>JAQQSY010004069.1:0-12551 GCA_028646535.1 Procyon lotor
CATAGAATTCAGCCTCCACCTAACTGTGAAATATTAAATCCACCTATTGTTGAGTATCTGATTAACCACTTTAAAATGAAGAATGTTCTTAAAGAAAGTATTTTCAAATCTTTGCAAAACAATTTCCTCTAATTAATGGCTCAGGCATATGTCTCTTGGGAATAGGTTCAACATACAATGAACTATGCTTTTTATAAAAGCAAGCCCTCTACTCACTGTCTTCACAAAGAATTGCCAGGTTATATAGGTTCAACTGGTATACCATTAAAGATTTGTGCCCTCAAATTTACCTGATGGAGAATGTTAATAAGAATTAAAGCCTTTTTTAGGAGAATTGATCTATCTTCAGCTCTGTTTAAACCCCCTCCTTAAAAAGGTAGGGCTGGTCCAGTTGGTAAGCAGACTCGGTGCTAGAGATTTCCAAAAACCTTAAACTAGAGGGTGACAAACTTATCTGAGGCAGCGTGCAAAGGAGCAGAAACATGCACACAAGCCAAAATCTATTGAAATAGCTGAAAGTAAGATGCCAAAAAGCAATTTAAAAAGAAAAGAAAAATCCACAGCGCCAGAAGTGAGAGATCTGAGGGAAGGAGTCAAAAGTTTGAGGTTAGAAGGGGCTTCTATCAGACAAAGATTACGTCAAGAACAAGCAAGGAAGATCCAAAGTGCTAACTGAAAACAGTGTTCAAATGTCTGTGGCGTGCTTTCATAGCTGGGCAGGTAAGAAGGACATAACCAGCTAGCTTAACATATCAGAAGTAGGTAGCAGAAGGCTTTGATCATACAGATAGAAACAGTGTATGGGTCAATCTTCTCAAAATAGGTCACAGACGCTAAATGATTCCTCCAAGCCTTTGTCAAATCACCTCTGTGAAAAATAGATCACACAGGAATGGGCTCCCCTGACGTTGTCAGTGCAGAACCTAACCAATGTTTTAAAATTTTTAAAAGGCAGTGTTCTAAACCCTCTGCTTTAAAATGTGTCACATTTGCAAGTCAGAGTGCAAGTCAGAATTGCAAGTCAGATTCCGTATTTTCCCATCAAAATGTTAATCCTTCCACTTGTGCATCTCCATCTAAAGTACATGGACCTCCATCAATGAACAACACAGAATATTAGTACTTAAGAGAAGAAAAACCAATATTCACTTCATATTATATTCTATCCATCTAATGTCCAAACTCTGAGACTACTGATATTCCAGAAAAATAGGCTAAGAGACTTGTTAAATATTCATTCCCCCCAATCTACTAACCGCTATCCCTGAATCACATCAAATAGCCAGAAAACATACGTGCAAGGATTGTTATTTTAGTTTCCTGTAGAAATGCCTTTAGAAACCAGTTTAACACTATGTCTTCTTCTTAGTGAGGGGACCAAAAAAATTGTTGTCTCTTGCAAAATTGCTATTAAAAAAACCTGTCTAGTGTATTGTGTAATGCCTACTATATAAAGCAGATCAAAAGCAAATCAGTGCAATTACATCCTCTGATACACAAAACTGGCCTATTATACTTCGTTAGAAATGACAGCATTGAGATTTTCCCCCATGACATCCAGCAAGCTCAAAATTAACATTTTTGCACCTTCTCCATTATTTATTTCACATTTTTCTACTCTTGTCTTATTTGAGGCCTCTCAAGCCATTTTTGGAAAGGAAATATATAAATAAATCTATATATTTCAAATTATTATTATAATTAATCTATATATTCCAAATTATTATTGTAATTAAACAACAGAGTGCTAAAAGTGGAATAATAATTATAGCTTCATTTGGGGTTTTTTAGTAAGTGTTCAATTCATGGTTAGATCCATTGATTAATTTCTGATATTTAGGAAGATTCTATGCTATGCATCTACCAACTTCCATTTCATTTTCCTCTTCCTGGACATCCAGGAAGAATGCACTTCTTACCCAAAATGTAGTTAAGTTTGCACTATACCCATGGATTTTGGCCTGTGAAATTTAGGTGGAACAAGTGACTGTCACTCTAGGCATGATGCTTGGAACATTCTATGTGCACTCTCTTCCCCTACTTCAGCAACCCTAGAAGCCACAATGAGAAAGCAACATCATAAAAAGGGGTAGTCTTCATCAACCTGAGCCCCTGAATGACTATGTGGAGTAGAGGCATTATTAGTAAATTCACTGGTAAATTCATTAATTGATTGTTTTTGGTAATTAATTGGTACCAATTGGCAATTAGTGGGTACAAAGTGGTAACTGCTAATTAATTGGTAAATTAATTAGTAAATTATGTGGTAAATACACTAATGAGTAAATTTTTTCTTGGACTACGCCATTGAGATTTCAGCATTAATTCTGTTATCACATAGCCTCTTCTGTACTAACTGGTCACTGTGAAAATATGATTCACAGAACCCTTCATAAAAATTGTCACCCTTTACTCTTGACTTGGATTGCAGACTCTAATACCTTTCTACTCTTTTATCCCAACTAGAAAACATGCAGAATTGTATGACTTCCTCTTTACATGGGTTTGTCTTTAATTATAGTAAAATACACATAACATAAAATTTATCATCTTAACCATTTTTAAGTACAGAGTTCACATTGTTGTGCAACCATCACATCACCACCGTTCATCTCTAGAGCTCTTTTCCCCTTGCCCCTATACTTACTAAATAATGATTCTCCATTGCCCCCTACCTCTAGCCCCTGACAACCACCATTCTGCATTCTGTATCTATGAATCTGACTACTCTAGATACCTCATATAAGTGGAATCGTGTAATATTTGTCCTTTTGTGACTGACTTATTTTACTTAGCATATTGTCCCCAAACGTCGTGTGTGTTGTAGCATGTGTAAGAATTTCCTTCCTATTAAGGCTAAATAATATTCATTATATGTATATACTCTACTTTATTTGTCTATTCATTTACAAATGGACTCTTGGGTTGCTTCTCTCTTTTGGCTCCTTTGGCTATTATGAAAAATGCTGCTATGAATATAAGTGTACAAATATCTTTAAGACTCTACTTTCATTTTTTTGGGTAAACACCCAGAATTAGAGTTGCTATATCATATAATTCAATAGGTTTTTGAAGAACTGTCATACTGTTTTCCACAGTGGCCACACCACACTGTGTACATAACCACCAACAGTACACAAGGGTTCCAGTTTCTCCACATCCTCACCAACACTTGTTCTTTTCTTTTTTCTTTTTTTTTTAAGATTTGATTTATTTATTTGACAGAGAGAGATCACAAGTAGGTAGAGAGGCAGGCAGAAAGAGAGGAGGAAGCGGGCTCCTGCTGATCAGAGAACCTGATGTGGGGCTTAATCCCAGGACCCTGAGATCATGACCTGAGCTGAAGGCAGAGGCTTTAACCCACTGAGCCACCCAGGTGCCCCATCTTTTCTTTTGATAGTAACTACCCTAATGGGTATGAAATGGTATCTCATTACAATTTCTATTTGTATTTCCCTCATGATAAGTGGTGTTGAACATCTTTTCATCTGCTTATTAATCACTTGTATATCTTCTTCAGAGAAATGTCTATTCGAGTTCTTTGCTCGTTTTTTAATTAAGTTCTTCCTAGTTTTTGTGGTTGTTTTTCAGTTGCCTGCATGACCTTTCGGTCCTTTTCTTTTGGATCCCATTCAGAACTGCTTCTCCCCTGAGATGAATGCTTAAGAAAGCCCTGCCTTCCTCCACCCCAAGTTAAGCTTTCTCCTCATATGCAGCTAAAGTTGGAGGTTTTATTTTCACCAAATGCAGAGATCTAAGGAAAAGAGGTGAAACTTTTTGAAAAGTAAGAGTTTTGTGTATATGTATCATAATAAATTAATTTAGACAAAAAGGCAACAAAGATTAGGTCAACAATGAAGGACAAAAGAGGCAAGATCGACCCAAGACTTGGTAGTTATGGGGCTAAGGAAAGAAACTTAGTTCAAACAAAATAGCTGAGTGGTCCACAGTATGTTTTTCACAGGCTACAGTTATCTGAGGTGCATTTCTAGCAAGCAATAGAATTTTTATTTGTCCAACTCAGAGAATTAAACCTGCCAATCTAGGTTGGGGTGGGGATTGCTAGTCTACCACTGTCTTGCTTCAGAGAGAATTTCTAGCTATTTCCACTGTACAAGTGTGGAAACAGACCTTTTCTTACCACTACTGTCATGACAGGTACCAGGGCTCCACCCTTTTCTTCTGAGACCCCACCCTGACTTTTTCCATGACTTCCAAATGTCTTAGAATCTCACAAGGTAGAAGAAGGTGATAGACTGTCCACCTAGGATAAGTTGGCCAGGGACAGAGAAGTGTCCAAGCACAAAAGTATCCTCCTGCTGGGTGATCAGTGAGCCGTGTAAATGACTAGTAAAGAGAAAGTCCTCCCTAGGCAAGCAGGAAATCTAGCATAGCCCTTGGGCATACATGATGCAGCATGGTCAGTAGTGGGGATATTGGATGACCACCCTTACCACTGATGGCCACTGGGAGTAAGCACACATTGCTCAGGCACATTTTTTCTGTGCTCTGCTACTATATGCCTTCCCAGATAAAAAGAAAGCAAAGAAATACCTGTGTATCTGAATGAGGGTGATCAACTGGTGTTATCTCAGAAAAGACACAGCCCACCTCAAATAGTTCTATTTATATTTCAACACTTGAAGTTTGGCTTATTGGCACAGGAAGTAGCAGAAGTGGGTTTTTATTGCTTAAATGTGTAGCAGATAAAAAAGCATGATGAATGGTGGATATGGAACTCTTTGGGAAAATCAAAAGCACTTAAGATGTGCATTGGCTAAAACATTTTAGAGATATACTCCACTCTTACAAGAATGTGGTATAAGAATCCGAAACAGACTTCTGGCTTTTTCCCTTAGGGATGTCCTCTGTGGCTTGATCTCAATCACTTGATCATTATGAAGCCCCATAACAGAGACTTCTACTTAACTGATGATGACTGCGAGATGAACTGAATCCTGCCTCTGAGAAAATATCATGTCTGCATCCTGCAAGTGATGGACAGAACACCCACAAAGACAATGAGTAGAGAGTTTATGGCACCTGCTAACAGAGCAGATTATAAAACTGTTTTGTGTCTCTTCCATAAATTGATTTTCTAGCAAAGGTCTGTGTGCAGCAGAATTTGATGTAAGATGTGAAATTGTAGGAAATAACTAATTCTCACTCATTTTAAACTCCTTTGGAGGCTACTTGAAGAACTTAGTGTTGAGCATGACTAAGTCAGCTAAGAGGTATAATAAAATACCAGAAAAAATAATTTAATATTACAAGTGTTATTTTTTTCTGCTATAGGAAGTTTCCAGATTGTAGAGTAAATATCAAGGCCATAACTCACTTCTACAGTCAGTAGTGGGGAGGTGGGGCTGTGGGAGTGGGGAGGAGGGGGTGGCGGTTATATAACCGGGAATAAAAAGTTCTAGAAAGTATATACAGCAACTCAAAGGTTTATTGACAGTGAAATATCCTATTTATGGTTAATCATTCCAGGTATGGAGATGACTGAGCCTTCTAATTAACTTTGGGATTGGCTCTGATAAGGTTTTCAGGAACTGCAGAATGCAGTTCTGCAAATGGTGGCATTTCAGTAGACATGCTCATTGGAAACCCAAGGAGACAAAGGCAGGGAATAAAGCAGAAGCTGACAGTATAGCAGTCTCCATTTCTGAATAGACAGATACATTTTGCAAACAACTCATTCTGCAATATGTAGGAATTTGTAGGAATCTCTGGCCAAAACTCAAGTGTTCAGGAATATATCACCTTCTTTGTCTTTCTGTAAGTGAAATAAAATTATATTTTTAGTAATCATTCAACCCCGCGATAAGAACTTAATCTCGGTCACTTTAGAGTTGCTTCTTCTTCAGTCAAATTGTGCTGAGTTCCTAGCAAATTACCTGGTGTCAGGGTTTGGCTGGTGGGGTGGGGTGGGGTCCACACATGTTGGATCTGTTCGTCTATGTTTCGATTCCTCTGGGAACAGATCCTGAGATAAAGATTTAAGTGCATACAATTTGTTCAGAGCTGATCCCAGGAAACAATGGTAGGGGAATGGGAAGTGAGATGGGACGGGGAAGGCATGGCAGCTTGTTTGATCTGTATGATCGAGCTTGTTTTTGCTGGGAAATCCTGAGAGTCAATGTAGAACACATTCCTTCTGAGCTGTCCCATCTGGGTGAGTGCAGGAGGCCTTGGGTGTTTTTATACCAGCTCCCACGAATCTACTGGTTGAGGAGTGTCTGCTGGGGGTGGAGGTGACAGTGATTCTCCAGCCCTGCTGGCCTGCCTGCCAGAGAAGCAGAACAGGCTCCAGAACCAGGGAAAGCCCTGTAGCCATTGAAAGTCAGGCTGTTGTCATGACCTGCACCACAGTGATGGAGCCGGAGGGGACACAAGTGAGGTACCAATATCCTCTGCTACATTGAACCTGGATGTCATTATCTGCTCCTGTAAGGGTGCCTCACTCCCTTCTGGTTTTGATCGTTAATCTACTGGGTCACTGAGAGGTTTCTCCTTCTTTACAAGTCTCCTGAGGGTCAGCTTTCTCTCTTCTACTTCAATATCCTTCTTTATGCGAGGGAGTAATTCAGCGGACCCCAACCCATGCAGAGTTGCAGGAGATTCATGAGACTATCTGAGCCTCAACTCCTGTGCTCACAGACACATGGCATGACTCTGCTGGTCCAGGGACAGGTTAGGTGGTAGAAACTACAAGCTTTCTAAGGTCCCCTCTGCCCAGCTCATGGACGGTTCCTCTCTGGAGTCTTGCCACCTCTCTGAGTTTCTATTCTGGAGGCAGCATACAGAGTCTTCAGACATACATGTCATTTTTTTATTGCCTCTCCCCCAATTAGCCCAAGGGGGTAGGTCGAGGTGGGGAAACCCCTGCTTTCGCATGGACCTGCAGTATCTAAGTCTACATGACATTGCTTCTCCTCAGATTCTCATTGCTTCCAACCTGTGGAATCTGTCTGGTCTCCTGGCCTGTTTCCTGGCTCTGACTCATCTTGTATTCTTCCAACACTATTGTTCTTTTGTGAAAATTCATGGTTTTCTTGGCTTCCTTTTTTATGGAAATGGGTTTTTGTTGCTTAAATGTGTAGCATATGCATGAATGCCACAGATCTAGCAGTCTCCATGTGAGGAACAGAAAATACAGAACAGAAGAACAATAAAAATTTTTTGGTAACAATTCCAAAAATATCGTGAAGCCATGACTGTCGACCCTGCTGATTGCTCTTTTGGTTGATAAGAATTGTATTCATTCATTAAGGAGTGGTTTTCTGCAGACATCCTCAATTCGGAAACAGTCCATTTATTTTTCTGACTGTGTTATTTCAGGGGTGTGACAGTGTTTACTGAAGCAGATATCCCTATAATTTCACAGGTCCTTCTTTTCCATCCAAGAAGTGACCAGCGCATCATTTCTGTCTCTAAATGAGAAGAGTTAACCTTGCTGCACTTTCTGGATTTACTGTTGGAGGCCTCAGTGTCTGTCCCTTATGTTTCCAGATTTGCAAATGAGACAGAGCTGAGTGTTATCTCACAACTCATGCAAATTAGATGCCAGGAAGGCTGTTGAGAAGGGAAGATGGTATCATCTGTCTTGCAAGGGCATTGCCCAGATTGACAGCCCCACATTTAACCTCCTCTTTTCCTTCCCATGAATTAATAGCTCAGCTCGCCCTCCCGAAGAAGTCATCTGCTTTATTGAAATTAAATTCCAGCTACCCTGGGGAGAGCCACTAGACAGAATCTGTCACTTGTTGCCTTTGTTCTCCTGGACTAGAAGGGTCCATATCCTGAAGGATAGATTGTGCTGAAACGCATATGGAAGATTTTTGATGTGGCTGATGAAAGGGGTAGGGGTAGGAAGGAAGGACACAGCCCATACATATATATGGGCTTCAGTCAGTGGCGTCTATTTTGGCCCCTACTATCATTCTGGCATTTGCATTGATGACCAAGAGACAATCCTGCCAGACTTATTCACCAATACAGCTTTACCCATGATAGCAGCCCAGGCTTCAGATTAATTCAAGCCACTCCATGAAAATATGAGCAGCTGAGGAATAGCAGGCATCATTTGTTTCAGTATATTCAGATGAACCTATAAGTAGGGTGAAACTCTCCAATCAAGAGGCACACATATGTTTATGACAGAAATATAATTAGGAAACATGCGTAGGTAACTAATTATTGAGTCAATGATTTTTTATTGAACAACTACTATGTTCCAGGGACTCTTCTGTGCTCAGGATATAGTGGCAAGCCAGGCAAACATGATCACTGCCCTCAAAAATTTATCATCTTTGGGGTGTCTGGGTGGCTCAGTGGGTTGAGGCCTCTGCCTTCGGCTCAGGTCGTGATCTCAGGGTCCTGGGGTCAAGCCCCGCATCGGGCTCTCTGCTCAGCGGGGAGCCTGCTTCCTCCTCTCTCTTTGCCTATCTCTCTGTCTACTTGTGGTCTCTCTCTCTCTCTCTCTCTCTCTCTCTCTCTCTTTCTCTCTCTCTCTCTGTCAAATAAATAAATAAAATCTTTAAAAAAATTTATCATCTTTCTGGGAAGTCAGAAAGAGTATACCATAAAATGAAATAAATAAACTAGCTGATTTCAGACAGAGATAAATGTCATGATGGACACATAAAAGTGTGAGTGATAGCAGTCAGCACTAGGATGGACACACTTTGGGAAGGTGGTCAAGGAAGGCCCCTCTGAGGAGGCCACCTATGAAATGAGACATAAATGGTGAAGAGGAAACAGATTAAAAAACAGAGTAGGCTTCAAAATCCTGGGTACAAACAAGCTTGAGATAGTCCAAGAATTGAGAGGCCAATGTGCCTGGAGTCTAATGACTCAGGGATACTCAATATATAATCAGTTCATAATCGTAAATTCTTTATTTTAAAACTGATGGATGCTGGAAGAAAATTTTGTAGATGACATATATGACATATACGTTTGGGAGAAAGAAAAGAGTCAAAACATGGAGGGAAAGTACATCTATGAGGCCATTCAAAACATAGAACACAGAAAGGCAGGAATATGTGTTGGAATTCGACACCATTCAATCTTTAATGATCCCACCACCTTTTTTTGAAGAAAAGAGATCAAAGTTTACAGTGCAAGTGTCTAAAGGTAAACTCAGATAAAAAGAATCTGACAATAAAACATGTCTTTATAGGCAATGAAAGGACATCTCAAAAGAGGAAGTCTAACACTTGGGACAGGAAGAAAAATATAGATAAATTTAGTTTTCGTGGAACTCACCTTCAGCTTGATTAATTGAAGAAATAAAAGCTTCTGTTAAATTTGAGCTTATCAAACAGAAAAGCCTTTCATGAACAGCACCTCATCTATATAAACAAAATTTCTACAGCCTCTTCTCTCAAAACAGGATTCTTTAAGTGTTCTCTTTTCAATCAAGCTGGGGAAAAGGAAACATATAATTTGTAATCGAGGTTTGAATTCCATAGGTGTTAATGGTGGTGGTGATTCAAAGAAGGAAACGGGTTCAGAACATATACAAGAGATTAATGAGATTTTGCTGGTGGATGAAATACGAGAAGGTAAGGAAAAGTGAGGAACCAAGGTAAATTCCTCAACTTTTGGCTTAAGCAATAAGCAATAAGGTAGATTTTTTTTTTTTTGAGGATGAACAGTTTTTTCAATTTTTTAATTTTTATTTCTTTTCATCGTGGGTACTTTTTAATTGCCATCTCTCCACCCACGTCTCCTCTGGTAACCATCAGTTTGTTCTCTAGAGTTAAGAGTCTGTTTCATGTTCATCTCTCTTTTCTATTTTTCCTTTGCTCTTTGTTTTGTTTCTTAAATTTCACATATGAGTGAAATCACATGGTATTTATCTTTCTCTGACTGACCTAGTTCACTTAGCATTATACTCTCTAGCTCTATCCATGTCATTGCAAATGGCAAGATTTCATTCTTTCTCATGGCTGAGTAATATTGCAATATGAATATATCTATATATATATTGCAATATAAATATATACATTTCTTCTTTGTCCATTCATTTGTTGATGGACACTTGGGCTGCTTCCATAGTTTGGCTATTGTAAATAATGCTACGATAAACATTGGAGTTGGAATTCATGATTTTGTACTTTTTGGGTAAATATCCATGAGTGAGATTCCTGGATTATAGGATAGTACTATTTTAAATTTTTTAAAGAAACTCCGTAATGTTTTCCAGAGTGGCTGCATCACTTTTCATTCCCACCAGCAGTGAGTGCACAAGGGTTCATTTTTCTTCACACCGTCACCAACAGTTTTTATTTCTTGTGGTTTTGATTTTAGCCATTCTGACAGGTATGAGGTCATCTCTCATGGTGGTTTTCCTTTGCCTTTCCCTGTTGATGAGGAAGGAGCATCTTTTCATGAGTCTTTTGGCCGTCTGTAAGTCTTCTTTGGAGAAATGTCTGTTCATATCTTTTGCCTCTTTCTTAAAAGGATTATTGGTTTTCTGGGTGTTGAGTTGCATATGTTCTTTTTATATTTTGGATACTAACCCTTTATTAGATATGTCATTTGAAAATACCTTCTCCCCCTTAGTAGGTTACCTTTTAGTTTTGTTGATTGTTTCATTTGCTGTGCAGAAGATTTTTATTTTGATGTAGTCCCAACAGTTTATTTTTGCTTTTATTTCCCTTGCTTCAGGAAACATATCTAGAAAAATGTTGCAATGGTTTATGTGAAAGACATTACTGCCCGTGCTCTCTTCTAGGATTTTTATGGTTTCAGGCCTCACACTTAGGTCTTTAATTCATTTTGAGTTTATTTTTGTATATGGTGGAAGGAAGTGTTCCAGTTTCATTCTTTCACATGTTGCTATCCAGTTTTACCAACACCATTTGTTGAAGAGATTTGTCTTTTTCCCACTCTAGATTCTTTCCTGTGTTGTCAAAGATTAATTGACCATATAATCGTGGGTTTATTCAGGGATTTTCTATTCTGTTCCATTGATCTATGTGTTTATTTTTATGCCAGCACCATTCTGTTTTAATTATTACCACTTTGTAGTATAACTTGAAGCCGGGAATTGTCATACCTCCAGTTTTGTTTTTATTTTTCAATATTGCTTTGGCTAGTCAAGGTCTTTTGTGGCTCCCTACCAATTATGGAATTGTTTGTTCTAGTTCTGTGAAAAGTGATGGTGGTATTCTGATAAGGATTGCACTAAATCTGTAGATTGCTTTGGGTAATATAGACAATTTAATAATATTTCTTCTTCCAATCCATGAGCATGGAATGTCTTTCTGTTCCTTTGCCCCGACTTGAATTTTTTTCATCAACGTTTTATAGTTTTCACAGTACAGGTCTTTCACCAACTTAGTTAAGTTTATTCTTAGGTATTTTACTATTTTTGGTACAATTGTAAATGGGATTGAGGTTGTTTCCATAATTTTACTTTCTGTTGCTACATTAGTGTATAGAGATATGGCAGATTTCTGTATATTGATTTTGTACCCTGCAACCTTACTGGATTCACTTATCACTTCTAGTAGCTTTTAGGTGTAGTCTTTCAGGTTTTCTATATATACTATATATAGAATATATACTATAAATAGTAAGAGTTTTGCTTCTTCCTTACCAATTTGGATGCTTTTTATTCTTTTTTCTTGTTTAACTGCTGTGGCTAGGACTTCCAGTACTATGTTGAATAAAAGTGGTGAGAGGGGACATCCTTGTCTTGTTGCTGATCTTAGGAGGATAGCTCTCATTTATTCCCCATTGAGTATGAGGTTGGCTGTGGGTTTTTCATACATGGCCTTTATTATGTTGAGGTATGTTCCCTCTAAACCTACTTTCTTGAGGGTTTTTTGTCATGAATGGATGTTCTTTGTCAAATGCTTTTTCTGCATCTATTGAAATGAGCATATGGTTTTTATGTTTTCTCTTATTGATATGATGTATCATTTTGAACATATGAACCATATGATGGTTTTGTAAATATTGAACAACCTTGCAACCCAGGAAAAGATCCCACTTGATCATGGTGTATGATTTTTTTAATGCATTGTTGGATTCAGTTCGCTTATATTTTGTTGAGCGTCTTTGCATCTATATTCATGAGAGATATTGGCCTGTAGTTCTCTTTTTACTGGTGTCTTTATCTCATTTGGTATCAGGGTAATGCTGGCTTCATAGAATGAATTTGGAAGTTTTCCTTCCTCTTCTATTTTTTGGAATAGTTTGAGAATAGGTATTAACTCTTTAAATGTTTGTTATAATTCACCTGTGAAGTCATCTGGTTCTGAACTTTTGTTTGTTGGGAGTTTTTTGGTTACTGATTCAATTTATTGCTGGTAATGTGTTCAAATTTTCTACTTCTTCCTGTTTCAGTATTTGTAGATTATATATTTCTAGGAGCTTATCCACTTTTTTTAAGCTTTCCAATTTGTTGTCATATAAATCTTCATAATATTCAATTATAATTGCTTGTATATCTGTGGTATTGTTTGCTATTTCTTCTCTTTTATCTATGATTTTGTATATTTGAGTCCTGTGTGTGTGTGTGTGTGTGTGTGTGT
>JAQQSY010004070.1:0-12551 GCA_028646535.1 Procyon lotor
GAGCACAGATCCTTTACCTCTTTGGTTAGGTTTATTCCCAGGTATTTTATGGTTTTTGGTGCTACAGTAAATGGAATCAATTCTCTAATTTCCTTTTCCATATTTTCATTGTTAGTGTATAGGAAAGCAACTGATTTCTGTGCATTGATTTTGTATCCTGACATTACTGAAATGCTGTATGGCATGAGTTATATTTTAGAAGCACTTATCTGTCGAGTACTTGCCTGTGACAGGAACTCATGTCTCAATGAGATAGCAGGTCTCATTTTTGGTAGATCTAGTTATTATTTTTATCTAATTGTTATTGCCCTTGAAATATTTGAAGATTCTATCAGCCATCCTCTTAAAAATTCTGTGTTCCTCAATTTCTTTCTATGGCTTTTGACATAAGACTGGCCCCCCTGTATGGATATGATAAGGTTTGTTCATGCCCTCCTCTAAGCTATGCACCACTAACTTAACAACAGATGGGATCTAAACAGTGCTAAACCTATCACTTCTCTCCAACATATAATCATACACTTTTACTAGTACCACCAGGGACTGGATTTATTTCCTTGCAGCCAAGATGTTGCCCAATATGCGCTCCTATTTAGCTTGTAGCTAAGAAAGCCCTGAGTTGTTTTCATATAAACCAGTAGAAACTTTTTTTTAGAATTCAAGTCCTCTCTCTTACCTAATCAATGTTACCCTCTGGGATAAATATCAAAAATCCTTCAAATCCTGACCCTAGGCATTTAATGTCAGTTACATATACTACATTTTCTTTATTTATATTTTGAAAAGGAAGTGAGAAGGAGCAACAGCACTGTACATCAAGCCAGAGCAGAGTAATTGTGCTATGATTTGATATTCTGTCCTGGTCGCAGGACTGAGAGTTATTAAATAACACCAACTAGGATTTTAGCTTATGAAGCTGGGAGGCAAGTACTTCAGAACAATGATTTTCAAATCTTGGCTTAGGTCTTTCAGGATTTCTGGGTGTTTGTCATTTGTCATTGTTGTGCTTGTAGGAAATGAAAGCTGCCATTAAATAGTCTTGGTAACCCCCTCCCAAACACCCACCTATGTCAATGAGTTTTCAACTAGACATACTGCTTTTCCATAAATGAATCTTTGCTTCTCAACTGAGACATAATAATTTGTATTTGGTAGGAACATGCCCAATACTGTGTCACTGTGGCCAACTATATCAATTTGGAATTGAGTTTCTATCATTCAAAAAAGAGGGAGATAGATCTCTGAGGTCAGATATTCTTCCTTTCCTAAGGGAACTGAAACATAGAGTCAAATACTAACTGTTCTTTATGGGCTATAAAAGTATACCTAAGGATTTGATTATTCAGTCCATTTATCTTCATTGTATCTAGCACAACATAATGAAAAATACACATATACACGCAGATAAATAGGTATATGTATATAAATGAATCTATGTTAAATTGTGATAAAATTGATTATTCCATATTGATGACATTCTTATATCCACCTGTAATTTATTAAAACACATGTGTTGATCTGAGTTAGATTTTCTCAGAGTGCTACTGACTCCTAGAGATCATCAATTATTTTTATAAAGGCTCATCAAGAGCTTGTTTGGTTTCTGGAAAATAAATTCAAAATATACATTGTCAGTGTCAAACTTCTACATTTTGATATCTAGAATCAACTATTATTTTAAAAATTGATAAAAATATATCTCTCTTTTGATTCTTTGGGCATTTCTCCCATTCTTCACAATTATTCAAAGATTCTTAATAATGGGAGGGAAATGTTTCTTTTGGTTCCCACCCCACTTTGGCTTTAGCAAATGTTGTCAGTGAGTCTTGATGCCTCCTCTTCATTGGTTCTCTCCTATTCCCAGATTACTGAGCACTAAGGTTGCTATGTCCACTGGGTACTGCTTGTACCTCACTTGTACCCCCCAACAGAGACCCCTTTGCTTCTGACCACCTTCCAACTGAGTTCTGTAGACCTTCTCACACACTCAGTCCTTCCTGCCTCATGCCTCACTCCCTAGCTCCTTCTCTGGCCAGCCTTGCTAGATCTCATCACCTGCCACTTAACTGTGATGATGGAGATCTGTTGTCCTATTCTGCCTGGCCTTCCCTTCACTGTTTTCTGATAAGATAGAGGAGACAGAGGAGGACCAATGTAGATCACATTCCTCTAAACCTCAACCCTGCAAATATCCTCAATCACATTGGTTTTCCCACCTAACATCATTATCCTTGCTGCTCCTTCTACCTGAGGGCACGTGGGCCAGGACCCAGGAAATGGTGATCATCTATGGCCAAGGGACAGAACCCTACACTTGGCTTGGAAGGAAATATGCTTATTGAGTGAAAATTTACACTGACAATTTTTTTTTTTTGCATGTAGAATGATAAATATTCTGATAGACATAATTTCTTTGGTGTCTAGCTTTTTTTTTAATTTTTTAATTTTTTTATTTTTTTTCCCCAAATATGTTTACTTTATTTTTTCAGTGTTACAAGATTTATTGTTCATGCACCACACCCAGTGCTCCATGCAATACGTGCCCTCCTCAATACCCACCACCAGGCTCGCCCAACCCCACCCTCCTCCCCTCCAAAACCCTCAGTTTGTGTGTCTAGTTTTTTATCTTCCCTAAAATCACTAGCTTGTAGTCTCAAAAAAAGTTCATTAATTCTAGCACTAAGGGGATATAATTGATTGAAATCATCAATGAGACACAGAAGCAGCAACAATGACAACAAAAACCAAGATCCATTCAAATGAATGAATTACAATGCCAGGGATCCAGTGTTTCTGATGCGTTCATTCATTATGGATTCAGAAGAGGTAAGGGAGCACTTTCAGCACTCCATTTTGCATGGTTATGGCTTGCTGGAAGCAATGATGCAAAGAGGACATAAGAAAAAATATGAGAAACTAAGGCGGACAAAGAAAGAACAAGGAGGGAGAAAATGTCCATAAGATGAATAAGGAGAAGGAAAAAAAGTGGTTATAATTTTACATTCCAAGGAACACCCTACTAGCAAGGAATGTAATAATGAGGCAAAGGACTTCTTTTCCATTTGTTTAAGCTCCTAGCTTGATTTTGCTTTGTCTTTCATTGTATACATGGGCCAAGGCAAGTTTTCCAGACCAGTCAAGCTTGTTGACCTGCTGGAATATCATTCTTGGATATCATGGAAAGAAGTGTCTTGGCTTCTATATCCCAGGCTGAATGGGTAAAAAATATTAACAACAAACATGCAAATATAGATTTGACTCTGCTGGAGATAAAAAAGAATATAAGTGAAGCTTTTTTTTTTTTTTTCTCATGGGGCTTATTAGCCAGATAAAGAGATGAAAGCTATGGGAAAAGATAAGTAGAACTTTGGGATTGTGGATAGTAAGTGCCCAAGGGATGCCTATAAAAATAAGAGCCCAGCCATGCCAGTGAGCAGGAGCCATGGTGGGGTTTTCTTTGCAGGTGATGAAGAGAAAAGAACATGAGGTGGGGGGTGGGATACATAGGCTCAAATCACGATCTTGCCACTTACCCATTATGTGACCCCAACCAGGTTGTTTTTTCCCCATAAAGACTCAGTTTTCAGATGTGTAAAATGGCACCTATAATGCAGACTTTCAAACATGTTATGTTTATTAATTTTCTTGGCAGTTCTGTAAAGTGTGAAGCATTGTACTAAGTCAACTCTACTTACTATCATATTGGAACTTTGCTGGAGAAAGTTCTCAAAGAAGAATCCTCAGGGAAACAGGGATTTCTTGCCTTGCATCCAGAGGAAGCTGTGGATACAGAGGGAGTCACCAGTTCCAGACTGAGAGAGGTGAGAAAGATCACCAGAAGTCTACATTCTTCTAGAATCTCCTGGTGTCCACTTTAGCTCTTTCCTGAGCTCCCCAGATGCACAGATGTGCAGAACAGACAGGGGTAGGAATGACCCAAGGTGAATCCAGGGCTGAGCAGGTCGGTGGTTCAGACTATGAGAAGCATTTTCACCCTCCAAAAAGGTGTCTGACAGGAATTTTCCTTCATTCATTCACCCCAATGTCTTGACATTGGTATGGGGTGTGTAACTCAAAGATCCCAAGGCCTAGGTCCAACTTCTTTGGTGTAGAAAACTCATAAAATAAGGGAGCTATTATGGGTGCATGTGGAAGGTCTTCGCAAGGGGAACATATGGTTTTGCCCCTGGGAAAAAGAAGATATATACCCCTCATCTACTTTTTAACAAAATGTTTTCTCCTATACCCTTCTTTTCATACTTGTTTGCTTTTTCCTTCTCTGCTGTCTGTCCCAGGCAATGCAAGGCCATTGTCTTTCTCTCCACCCTCCAGTTACAAACTCCCTCAGAAACTAGAAAAAACAAGACATGGAGCAAGTCATGGCGACATTGTATTGGACACCAGGGCCAAATTAAGATGAAGAAACTTCCAGTTTGACAGAATGGGTAAATGGGAGTGTGGGATTTAGGTAAGGTTTATAAGAAACTGGCCTATCTTTATCCTTATAATAATCTCTGTCCTTTCAATGATTATGATGTGGCCAATGATGTTGACAGTGCAGTAATAACATGAATATGAGCTAAAGTCTTTTGAGTGTTTATGAGGTGCCAGGCACTGCACTAAGTACCACACATGGGTTATATTAATGCTCACAGCATCTGAAGTAGGTTACATTATGATTGGCTTTTCACAGAGAAGATTGCTAATGTTCAGAAGGGCCAAGTAAAGAACTGAAGGTCAACCATCAAGGGTGGCAGGACTAGAATTGAAAGTTAGGCAGATGCACACCAACACTCAAGATCTTCATTATTGTATTTGGGGCCCTATGAGTGATGGAACCTCTCCAGCCATCTTTTCCATCCACTGCTCCCAGAGAGCATCCCCCTCATTCATACACCTGATCCTTTCCAACCTGTGTGGATGAGGGCTTGAACCAGGGAGCTCAGGCCCAAAGCACAGACTTTTGTTGGGAATGACAAAGAGACCAGGGATTGGTTTCCTCAGCCTTAAAGAAAGCCCACACCCTGTTCTTTAAAAAAGATCATCAGAAATGGGAGACAGGATATATGAAAACAGAAGGGAGGACTTGGTGACTTCATGCTCCAGCCATTGGTTGTTGCTCCATTTTGCTTCCCCTCCTTGATCCTCAAGTCCTCTCAAGTCCCAGCACCTGCTCCCCATTTCACTCCCTCTCCACTAACACTGGTAGCCTTGATTTTTTTTTTCCTGTCTCTTTAGTTTTCTCATTCCCACGTGGCTGTTTGAGTACAGGGCAATTTCCAGTGAACATAAAGTTTGTTGTGAGAATGTTCTGGTTATGGCGATTGCATCAGAATAGGTCTAGAGAAGAAACACAACAATAGACTGAAGAGGAGGTTTAAATAAAGGGACTGGTTACAAACTGCGGGACATTTACACATAAACACATATACACCCAAGCATATACTCATCAGTGACACTTTGTACACTTAAAATGGGTTCCTTTAGTTGTATGTAAGTAATGCGCCTATAAAGTTGATTTAAAATTTAAAAATGGGATTCTCTTATTTTTTTTAAGTTTAATTTTATCTTTTCAGTGTTCCAAGATTCATTGTTCATGCACCACACTCAGTGCTCCATGCAATACATGCCCTCCTCAATACCCAACACTAGGCTCACCCAACCCTCTACCCCCCTCCCCTCCAAAACCCTCTGTTGCTTCTCAGGTGTACTATATCTTCTTTATCCATTCATCTGTTGAAGGGCATCTGGGTTCTTTCCACAGTTTGGTGATTGTGACCATTGCTGCTATGAGCATTGGAGTACATGTGATCCTTCTTTGTACTGCATCTGCTCCTTTGGGGTAAATACCCAGGAGTGCAATTGCAGAGTCATAGGGTAAGTCTATTTTTAATTTCTTTTTTTTTTTCTTTTTTCCCCCCAAATCTATTTTTAATTTCTTGAGGAATCTCCACCCAGTTTTCCAAAGTGGCTGCACCAGCTTGCAATCCCACCAACAGTGGAAGAGGGTTCCCCTTTTTCCATATCCTCTCCAATATTTGTTGTTTACTGTCTTGTTGATTTTGGCCATTCTAACTGGTGTAAGGTGGTATCTCAGTGTGGTTTTGATTTAAATGTCCCTTATGGCTAATGATGATGAACATTTTTTATGTGTCTGTTAGCCATTTGCATGTCTTCTTTGGAGAAGTGACTGTTTATGACTTCTGCCCATTTTTTGACATGTTTATCCTTTGAGTGTTGAGTTTGAGGAGTTCTTTATAGATCTTGGATATCAGCCCTTTGTCTGTAGTGTCATTTGCAAAATGGGGTTCTCTTATTAAGAAAGGAATTTCCAGTTGAAGAGATTTCTGATTAAAACCAGACCATCCTCTAAATGTACAACATGTGATTTTTTATATATTTGCTTGTATTTTGTACTATTTTTCTTACCTGAAACTCTCCCCCTTTTTCCCCAAATGTCTAAAGTGAAGAATAAGTATTCCTCCTCACTTATGCTGTAGGCTGCTGTGTTCTCATTTCGCTGGGCAACTCTTGTGGTTAGTCAGAGTATCAGGAAATGAACAGCCTGGCTTCATGCAGCCACTCACAAACATTAATGTAGCACCTGCTACAGGCATGGCGCTCTGCTTGGTGCTAGGGAATCCAAGACAAAGGAGAGTCCCTGCAGATAAAGTGCTCACAGTCTAGAGAGACAACCCTGTGAGATGCCATGCACTAAGCCCTTGCAAGAAGCCTGATTAGAGGGGCCCAGAGGAGGTAGGAACTAACTCTCTGCTGAGGTTTTATATTGATATCTTCACAGATTGGGGAGATCTGAGTTAGATCTCAAGGGTAAGAAGTCTTAGTGTGAGGAGAGCATGGTGCTGGGGAGAGAACATTCCAGACAGAGTAAACACATGGGTGGAAACCCAGTGCCTCGCCAAGGAAAGGGCATGATGTGCTCTATGGCAGAGTACAGGTTGGGTGGGGGGAGGAGGGTAGTGGGAGCTGCTGCTGGAAAGTGAAGGTAGGCTTCCTTTGCCTGGGACATGGCCAAAGAGTTGAGAATCACTTGAGAAGTGGACGTGAAGGGAGTGGCTAATACGCACCTCCACCCCAAAGAGGAAGTGTTCAACAGAAGCCATTGTCATGGTGTCTATTGTGCTGTTATTATTTAACAAAGGTGTTTGAAGTCCACTTTGGCTTGTGTGTAGGTTGAAAGAAAGATAATCCCTTTTCTCCATGCTTCTTGAGCAGAGACAAGGAGGGAAGCCCTTCTGGTTTTTCGTCAGGTGCCGGCTGCCGAATGTGAAGATCCTGCAGATAACAATAACCACGTCGTGTGTGTCAGAGATGGCTGGATGCAGGGGCAGAAGATTTCAGGTTGCTGCATCCACCTGTGCAGACTCCCCCTCCCCCCTCTCCACCACACACTTCTCACTGACTATTGTTTCCATGGGTATAGGGCCCCTTAAAGCCACATGTTTGTCCCTTCTCTGGAAAGGCAGATGGGGACCGTGAGTGAGGTGGGGACAGGGACAGGGCGTTCTTGTCTTTCTCTCTCTTCCCTGTGCTCCATTTCTGTCCCCTCTTTCTTTCCACATAGGTAGTAGGATGTGAAGACCATGAACTTCATCAGGAGTTCATGGTGAAATAAACTGGTCACCTAGACCTACATGAGGAAGATCCTGAGGGCTCCAAGGCACCTGTAAGAAGTTGAATGTCACTGTTTCCCAACCAGGGATTGGTCCTGTTCCAACCCCGAGTGCCACCAATGTGTGGAGGGCTACTGTCAGGAACAGAGCAGACAGTGTGATGGGACATTCAGGTTAGAGGTAGATGTGGTGGCCTATTTACCGACAACCTAGTCCACCTTCTGGCCACCTCTGCTTACCCCTTCGTGGTCTTCTAGAAAGGTAGTCGGGCCTTCAGATAAGTAGCTCTTGAGATGAATTAACATTTATCAAATGCTTGAATGATGCAGGATTTCACATAGGAATCCTTTAGATCCCTATACCTTCTGTGAAATAGACATTATTATTATCCCTGGAGGCTCAGAGAAGTTAAGTCACTTACCCACGGACACACAGCTATTAAGTCAAGCTAGGTTTTGAATCCAGGGCTATTAGATCAAAGACCTGTACTCTTTCCATTACATTGCATGGTCTCCAATTATAGCATTGCCACAAAAGAAAAGCCGCTCATGTGCTGTAACATGTTGACTGTCAAATGAGGAAAGAGAAAAGGGATGCTGCTAAATTATGGGCTTTTGCTCTTTGGGGGCCATGACACAGTTTCAACTGCCTGGGAAGTTTCTAACAGTTTATCAGGAGTCAATGCGCGGACAGAAAAGAGGTTCTCTTTGAAGTTCATGGTTCTCAGAAACTTTTCCAGCCTCAAGCCACACTTTGACTCTAAGAAAGATCCCTATTTCTTCCTTCTTCTCAGCATATTTGGGCTGGCTCCTGGGCCCACATTTCTCATTCTCAGCTGAAGACAGGGGATCCAATGCAGGAGGAACACACACTTGGGCATACACCCAATGCCACTTGTGTGAGTTTTGGCAAGTTGCTCTATTGCTTAATTTCTGGGGATTGTATTATATTATGTTACATTATGTTAGGTTGTGTTATGTGACAATCTTCTTCATGGTATTTTTCAGAAGATAGAGGAGATAATGCATGGGAGACTTCCAACACATTTCCTGACATACTGCAAACACGCATGGATGAGGCAGATATTGTCCGTGCAAGTTTCTTGAACTCAGAAGACTTTCTGAGTTCTCAGACTTCTCAGAAGAAGTCTCTTTGGCCTTTTACTATGTCACAATCCTATTCTTTCTGAAATGTTACTTATGGCCCATATTTTCCAGCAATTTTTTGCCAAAGGAATCAAGTCCATTAAATAAGCAGCCAAGTTTTTTTGCTTGTTTTTGTTTTAATCCCAAATCTCTTTTCAGCATGCTTTTTTGATTGTATGATGCCAGCTACCTCTGTGCTCACATTTCTTCCCTACCTATAAGTGGGAAGAGGAATGCTGAGCTTATGTTGGGAAAGTTGGGGCATCTACTCATCTATTGCTGTGTTACTGTGGGTAAATTGATTTCACTTTTTTGCACTTTCATATCTTTTGTTGTAAAATGGAAATAATAAGACCTCTTTCACCCACTTCCCAGGGTTATTATCATAAAAGCCCAATAAAATATACTGGGTAAAATATTTAGGCAACCTAAGAATGCTATAAGACTATAAGGCATTGTTATTCAAATATAGAACTTCTTAGTAGCTTTAATTTGTAGCTCTGTGATCAGTTAAGTTTTGATGTGGAGCAAACAACCACAAATTCTCAGTGGCTTGCAACAATAAACATTTATTTCTCACACATCTGTGGAGTTCAGCTGATGCAGGCTGGGCTCACTTTTACGTCTAGGGGGTGAGGGGGTTGGAATTTGGCTGACCATACTGAGCCTGGCTGAGTCACTTGTTTCCACATGTTTCTCGTCTTCCTCCCAAGACTAGTGGATTAGCCCAAGCATGTCTTTCTCAGGGTGATGGTGGAAGCATGAGAAAGCAAATGGAAACATGCTTGGATTCTTGAAGCTTCAGCTTGGAATTGGCATAGGATCATTTCTTTTTTTTTTTTTTTAATATTTTATTCATTTATTTGACAGAGTGAGATCACAAACAGGCAGAGAGGAAGGCAGAGAGAAGCGGGGGAAGCAGGCTCCCCACTGAGCAGAGAGCCCAATGTGGGGCTCGATCCCAGGACCCTGAGATCATGACCAGAGCTGAAGGCAGAGCCACCCAGGCGCCCCTGCATAGGATCATTTCTATTGGCCAAGTAAGTCACATGGCTGAACTCAGGGGTGGGATGAGGCACCACTCCCTGTGGGAGGATTTTTCAAAATTTCATGAGAAAGAACATACTTAGAAGAGAAGGGACATTAATACAAATTAGGGACATTAATACAAATCCACCACACTGTGTGTGTTTTTTGCCCAGTGCTCGGACAGGATTCTCTGGAATTGGCCCAGCAGAGGCTCAATGTTCTTGATAAGGATGCTGGGCTCAAATGGGGAGAAAGTTTACCATCTCCATCATGGCTGATTGTTTTAAGATCTCAAGGCAAACTCTTCAGGTTTAGGTAGGGAAAAATTTATGACCATCATGAAGGTTGGTCTCTGCTTCTAGTCCTACCCATTGCTACATTGTATAAACTTTCTTTTTATAGTAGGAATATCTATCTATCTATCATCTATCTATCTATCTATCTATCTATCTATCTATCTATCTATCAATCATCTATCTATCATCTATTTATTTGTCTATATCTATCTATCTATCATCTATCTATCTATCTATTATCTATCTATCTATCTATCTATCTATCTTTGTAGGAACATTCTCTTTCCCAAGATTATTGCTTTTACAACAGTGGAAAAATATTTAATATTCTTCCCCTCTTCCATCCCAGGATTCCTTTAGATTTTTGTGAGTTCCTGAGGAACTGGAAGAACAATACATACAACATATGACTATAGGACTCTTGTCTGAGACCACCTCCACTGTCAGGTCACATTCAGTCCCACGAATGTTTTCCTTAGGTCCAGTTTTCTTCCTGGGAATTCCAAATCCCCATAACCAGATGACTAGAGCCACCAAAGGTTCCCAGCAATGAGAGTTTGCCTGGCAGGTTTATTTGTAAATGACTCCAGAGAACTGAGTCAGATATCTCAGAGCCAGAATTTCTGAGTTAGAATGCTTCAAACCAGAATAGTTTCTTCAAAGGAAGATGAAGATGAGAGAGAAGGAGAGAGAGAGAAAGAGAGAGAGAGAGAGAGAGAGAGGTGTTAGCTTCATGGGCCAACTCCAGGGCTCCAGATGTTCCTTCAAAAGGAATTTCCCAAATTATCTGAGCCCAAGTCACATAGTGAGTGAGAAAGAGAAAGAGAATTGTCTACAGCATCTTTGATTGGGGCCACATGCATTTATTGAAAGTGGTTGTCGGGGAGAATTGAGGGGTGGAGGAGCTCATGCATACGTATAAACACACATACACATGCATATGGACACTCAGTGAGCTCAGTGTTTGTAATTTCAAATGCTTTTCTTCTTGCCCAAATCAAATCCAGGGTCTTCCCTTTAGTATATTCTTTTTTTAAAGAAATTAAAACAACTTCTTTTTCAAAAAAATGTAGCAGAGCAGCTACTGACTTGTACTAGATTTAAAAATTCCCAGGAATAATTTTTTGAGAGACATGAGAAAATAAATTCATAGTAGGATTGCACTGAAGTACCTGAAAGGATGCTCAAAACTTTGACCTTGGCTTAACTCTTAGCTTTCCTGGGAATTTCAAGTTTAGAGAGATAACTTTGCCAACTCTATGTCCCACTTGGGACCAACATCCTAACTTTGAAGAAGGCAGATGATTTACTGTTTTTTTTTTTTCCTACTGAGAATCATTCATTCATTTAATACATATTTAGTAATATGTGCTACATACTAGACACTGTGGAGCTGGGATACTGTGGTCAGAGGTGAAAAAAAAATCCAACATGGTCTCTGTTCTCCTGGACTCTTAGTTTAGTGGAAATGGCAAAAGTAATTAATTAACTTTAACTTGATATAAGTGCCAGGAAAGAAACAAGCAGAATTCAGAGACAGAGAACTTTTCATATAGGATGGTGAGGGAAGTCTTCTCTGGGAGGGTGACATTTAAGCTAAATATGTGGAGACCTAACGGTTGAGAAGGAGCTAGTCATGTGAACACCAGGGGATGTGGGATGCAGTGATTGCTAGGCAGAGAGGGTCACAAGTCTTCAAAGAGTGATACGACGTGATTTATTCCCCAGCCTATTCTCTAGACAACACTCAAGAGACATCTTTTTAGAAAATGTAATATAAAAGTAGAAAGCAAAGAGTATGGTAATAATACAATGACTTAAGTGGTGGCTAGGGAGACTGAGAGAATGAAATGAATTTTGGAGATTTATTTTGTGGTAGAATCAGTAGGACCTGATGTTGGAATGGATAAGCAGCTGGATCAGGCGGGTGGGAGTACCACTGGGAAGGGAGAAGGAGAAATTGAAAAAAAAAATCCAAAGTTTCTGACTTGAGACTTCGAGTGGATGGTCTATAGTATTCCATTGTAAGAACTTGTTTTTTTGTTGGAAAATTGAATCAAGAAGTCAGAGGTTTTAAATAAACATTTGGACTTTGAATATTTTTTTTTACCATAACTCTGAACCTGAGGGTCCAAGAAATTTCCACTTTTCCCTCTGAAGAGGAGGAGGTTTTGGCCAGCAATAGAGAAGACTAAGAGATGATTCAATCAAGATTTTAAGAGTGTTGGTTAGCTCTCTCAGCTGTACTGGAAGTGGGTAAGGGAGCTTAATATAGTCTTAATACACATGCTCCAGGGAGTGTCCATGACTACTTCTGATTTTGATGGCAGGGTCAATTGAATCAGGTTGGTACCATGACTACAGTTGTTTTCTATCTCTCGGTGAAAATAGAGGAGGGTTTGAATTAACATAAGCAGGAAGTTCAATTAAACACCAGAAGAACCTCC
>JAQQSY010004071.1:0-12550 GCA_028646535.1 Procyon lotor
AGGGCCACATGTACCTCAATGTTCATAGCAGCAATGGCGACAATTGCCAAACTGTGGAAAGAACCAAGATGTCCTTCAACAGATGAATGGATAAAGAAGATATGGTACACATATACAATGGAATATTATGCCTCCATTGGATAGGACAAATATCCAACTTTTGTATCAACATGGATGGGACTGGAAGAGATTATGCGGAGTGAAATAAGTCACGCAGAGAGAACCAATTACCTTATGGTCCCACTTATGTGCTGAGCGTAAAGAAAAACATGGAGGGCATTATGAGAAGGAAGGGAGGGGTCAATGGGGGGAAACCAGAGGGGGAGATGAACCATGAGAGACTGTGGACTATGAGCAACAAACTGAGGGTTTTGGAGGGGAGGGGTGTAAGGGTTGGGCGAGCCTGGTGGTGGGTATTTAGGAGGGCACGTACTGCATGGAGCACTGGGTGCAGTGCAAAACAATAAATCTTATAACACTGAAAAAAATAAATAAATAAAATTTTAAAAAAATAATAATAATATTACCATGTGATTAAACAATCCCACATCTGGGTGTATAGCTATATGAAATGAAAACAGAGTATCAGAAAAATATCTCCACCCCCATGTTTATTATAACATTATCCACAATAGCCAAGATAAGGAATCAACATAATTGTCCACCAAGAGATGAATGAATGAAGAAAATGTGATACACACACACACACACACACACACACACACACACACACACACACCCAGAGAGAGAGAATATTGTTCAGCCATAACAAAGAAGGAAATCCTGCAACTGTTACAACATGGATGAACCTTGAAAGCATTATGATAAATGAGATGTCAGACAGAGAAAGACAAATATTGTATGATGTCACTTACACATGGAATCAAATAAAGCCCAACTGATAGCAACAGAAAGTAGAATGGTAGTTACCAGAGGCTGGAGGTGGAGGAATTGAGATGTTGTTAAAGGGTCCAAACTTGCACTGGAAGGTGAATAATTCTGGAGATCATAGTGATATAATCAATAATACTGTATTATATACTTCAAAGTTGCTAAGAGACTAGGTCTTAAATGATTTCACAGCAAAAAAGAAATGATAATTACGTGAGGTGATAGAGTTGTTAGCTAACACTACAGTGATGATATTACAATACGTGTATATATCACATCAACAGATGTACACCTTAAACGTACACAGTATTATATGTCAATTATGTCTCAATTGAAACATGCCACTAACAGACCATAAATACTCCTCTTCTGAAAAGATAGTGTCATATGGCCTTAAAATAAGGTTTCCTTTTTGCCAAGTGATTGGAGTGCTAGCTGGAAGAGCCCTGTAGCAGTTATAGTCTCAAGTCATGAAGCAATCTTCTTGCCCGCCTGGGCACCACCACCTCCAAGAACTGAATACCAGAGATACAAGTGAAGGCAGGGACACCAGGACTGACTCAAAGAACTGCAGCTGCATAGGGCCCCCAGGTGCCGGTAGCATTTCCTGGAAAAGCTTCACCCCACAGCCCTGTGCCAGCCTCACTCTGCCTGCCGTTGAATCCCTGATGAATGGGATGCTCACACCTGCTGGGGCTCTTGGCCAGCTGCAGTCTTATCTCCTCAACTGGGAACATTTCCATAGCTGGAGCCTGGGGGTGTGGATGCTATAGAAGCCCCAGAAGTGAATAACCAGAGAAAGGAGGACTCCTCCCCTTTGGAAGTAGGTAAATTTCTGGGGTGGGGACTCAGAGGAATAAAAATAGCCAAGGAGGCTACTTGAACCACAAGCAGTGAGGCACTTCGTTTTCCCATGGGAGAGGCTGGAAACTGAGAGCTCGGGTGAGGGGAGCAGACAGCAGAGAGGAGCTGGCTGCCAAACACAAACACTTGTCACACTGAGGCAGAGGCGCCTCCATATGCTGGGGGGCTGGGATCTTCCTCACAGCTATGCCATCACCCATGTTGGCCATCATCAGTGGATGTCTTCAGCAGAACATTTTTTTAACCCCCAGCTTACACTGAGGACCTATAGAGAGATGTTCCTGTGCTAAGCAGTAGAGAAACACAGAAGATAAGCCACCATCATTGCCCACCCAGAGTTGTCAGTCCCATGGGAAAGACAGATAGCCCAGTCAGCTAGAATAAGAGCATGAGCAAAGATGATTAGATAAGAAAAAGTGACAACAGCATAAGCAATACATTGATTCCATTTATCTAAGTCTCTCCGAATATGACTCTATATTTATATATAAGATATATAAATAAACAGGAAAAAATTTTGGAGGGATCTGTATTAAAATGTTAAAGTATTTACTTCTAGGTGGGGACATGAGCATTTCCTTTTTCCTTTTGCTTACCTACATTTTCTAATTTTCCTGCAGTGAATGCACATGACTTAGATGATAAAATTTTTAACTTAGCACAGAAATACTAAATGCACAGAAAATATCAGAGAAGGCTTCACAAAAGTGGCATTTAATGAATTTATTCAATTTTGCAGATATTTTGAATTTCTACTAAATGCTAGGTCCTGTGCTTGGTACTGGAGACACGGAGATAGCTACACACAGTCCCATTATTCCTAGGGCTTGAATACTGACCTCCCGCTCCATCTGCAGTTCAGATGCCACCTTCTTGCCTATCTTACACTAGCAGACCTCTCTGTCAGACTCACTCTCTTGCATACTTAATCACCCTGCACAGCATTGCTCTGATCCATATGTTCATGTCATGAACACATTAGAAGCCAGAACTATCAGCTATCCTTCTGTTGAGTGCCCAAAGCTTGAAAAACATGAGTGCTGTAAGTGGTATACTGGATGGAGCTAACTGGAAGGAAGGGGACGTCAAAGCCCAGACAAGAGTTTCAGTGCCAGAAACCAAAGGAGCTCCTGGTTTCCAGCCCTTGACCTCAGCTGGGCACTGAGAATGTGAGTCCTGCTTCTCTTTGTGCCCACTCATGACCCATGAGTCCCTTGCCCCATAACATGCACACAGAAGGCACACAATGTTTATTGAATTACAATGATTGTCTAAGTAGGCCTTGTACCTACATTTGAGAAAAAAGGATTCTTTCCACCCAAAGATACCATCTTCCCTCTTGAGATCTCAAAACTCAATTATGTTCATGCTCACAGCCTAAAAAATTTTAATTTAACTTTGTAAACCTGGAGCCTGGTTCCATATTGGGTACCTGGTTAACCACGAGAGAGGGGGGAAAGGAAGGAGAAGAGGAGGAAAGGAGGAAAGGAAGGAAAGAGAGAAATGAACAAAGATGAGAAATGAATGACAAATATAGTTCTCTCTTCCCCATCACCTGTTATTCGACTTCAAGTAGTGGTGATTCTGTTGATAATAATTAATATTAATAATAATAGTAATAATAATAAATGTAGAAAATTAATCTCACTTGTAATGAGGAAAGATGCCCATATATCCTGGCAACCCAGATCTGAGATTATAGTTTGGATCTAGCCTTCTCCCCTGTCCTCCTCCAATATGTTCTCCACCACCTATGTCCAGCACAACCCTGGACTTTCCAGGCCTTAAGTGCCAAGCCTTCTTAGTCACAGTCCTGTCTCTGGCAGATAGGTGGAGCATGACTGAGTCACATTATAGGAGTCTGAATGAGTTACCAGATGCCTGAGTTTCTAGCTTAATGACCAAATGACCAAGAATTCCCTGTCTCCTTTGTGCCAGCCTCTTCCACCAAAATCCAGAGAGCAATCTGAAAATATGACTGTCTCATTCCAGGACTACAGATTGCTCCATCCAGGGAGTTCAGTCTCCAGAATCTGTTCCTACTCATCCCCCCTACTCATCCTCTGCTCCTGCTACATCTGCCTCAGTACCCATGGGCCCTCTCATTCTCTTAAATGTCCTCCATTATGAGGACCCTTTTGCTGCAAGATGAAGGCCTCTCCCTCCTCTCAACCCCTGTCCTCTATCCCCACCTCCCCTTTTTTCACCCCTCCCTACCTCCACTGACAAAAACTGTGGCCCACAACTGACAGCAGTTGATGTGTGCAGTTGATGCACACAAAACCCACCACCATCACCTCCTCCACAGACCCCTTCCATTCCCTGAGGAAATGGCCCCAAAACCCAAGGCTGAGGGTCATCCTGTCTTCTCCCTCTTTCTCCCCCACATCCAAAGATGCACCATGTTTCCTTCTCTCAGTTCTACTGCCTCCTTTCCTCACACCCTCCCCATCTTTCTAAAATGTAAATTTGAGCTTATTTAAAACTTGCAGTGGCTCCCTATTATACCCAAGGGGAAAATATTCAAGTCCCTCCAAATGCTGCCTAAGTTCTTCACATTTCAACAGCTTCTACCTCCCCAGGCTTGTCTCTCCTGCACCTCATGAGCACTACAGCCACACCAAATTATTACCATTCTAGAATGCACCTGGATGCACCCTCAGCTTAGAAAAGCCCTTCCTCCCCAACTCCTGCATGCTACCACAGGCTGTTGTCTGAGAAGCCTGTCCCATCACTGACAGGATCTCATCACTACCTCCTTGAAAAGGAGCACCTCTTTGACAGGACACCTGTTATGCCCCATGTTCATAATTGGCCTCCCTTCTTGGATTATGAGCACCTCCACTTTAGGGTCTGGGTGTTCCCTCCATGACCCTGGAAAGTATCACAGAGGCTGGCACATAATAAATGCTTAGACTTCCTTAAACTCTTATCCCTGCTTCTATACTGAAATCTCCTTGGGAGCAGGTGTTTCACATTACCCATCACTGTGTGGCCTCAAGGCTCAGCGAAGAGCTCATAGCATTCAGCAAATACTTGTTGGGTGAAGAATGAAGGAATGGAATAAAGAGAGCTTGTTGTCATTGTCAGGAAGGGAGGAGATCCACAGGGCCAGTGTAGTCACTATAGGACACCTTCTGACCTTGACTCAGCCTGATTCAGTTGGAAACTGTGCCTGAAGTCAGTTCTCTTCAGCATGTTGCTGTGATCTCCCTGGGAGGTCAGGCATGTGCTTAAGTAGTCTCCATTCTGGGTCAGGGTAGGGTAACAGTGGGCAGCCACATAAAGGTATAAATATAGGACAGTATGATATGTGCCGATTGACCCTGCCAATACACCTCAGGACTGGAGAATGAGTAGGGAGTGATGGGGCAGGTAACACTCAATGTTTACTCTTTGGACTTATGGGTGTTATTCTGCCATACTTGATGGGAGGTGACTGATCTCCCACCAACACCTTTGTCCACTCCTCCAGCTTAGGATCCAGAAAGAATGCCAGTCCTGCAATCAATTAGCTAAGTAACCTTGAGAAAGTCATTTAGTTTCCTGAAGCCTCAGTATCCTCACATGTAAAATGGGAATTATGATGGCCCCTCATCTATTCACTCAATCAAACAAATATTTTTTTGAACAGCAACTACCCTAGACTTTGGGGACACAACAGGGAGCAAACATGTAGCCCCTGATCTCATGAAGTTGACAGTTCATTGGGGAAAACAGACATCAAACCAAGACATCACATTAGTGCTGAGAGTAATAAAAAGAAAAGCATGGGATCTTATGGGAGTCACAGGAAGAGAATATAGCCATGATAATTCTCTGAGATGTTAAGGGCATTCCATTAAACAGTTTATATGAAAGTTCTCCTTAAACTGTAAAGTTGTTGTGTAAATATGTACTATCCTCTCCTGTGTGTCTTGTCTCCCCCACCCTCTTCAAGAAATCAGAATATGAGAGAGAGGAAAAAGAAAACAAACATCAGTTGTGATCTTACTACATGGCAGGAAGTTCCTCATAACCACCGTCAAGGGGGATTTTGTCTCACTATTTGCTGACCAGGGCGGGGGTGCTTGCAAGGCCATGTCCATGGTGGCAAGGCTCAGGGGTCAGACAGAGTTCAGCCGAGGCCTTCTCTTGCTCTATAGTAGAGAGGAGAATGACTCCCTTTCCTCAGTGTTTCCACTCCAGCCTTGATCCTTATCTTCTGTAGGAAAGTAGGAAAGGGGCACACCAATGCCCAGTCAAGATGCTGGGAGAATGGATCTCTCCCCAGGTATGGTCCTTTCTTCAGGAATGCTTCTGTGTGTTAGCAGTTACTGACCCCAAGGTCAGTAAAGGAATAAACCTGTAATGACTGGCTTTCAGGTAAGCTCCCAGGAGGAGTCTGGAGGCGGGGAAATGAGGTGGTAGCTGGGGCATATTTCTCTCCAGATGAGAAAACTGAGGCTCAGAGCAAGTGGAAAAGCAGTTCACCTTGGGTCACACAGCTAGTAAGTAATAGGGACAGGCCTAGAAACAAGGTTTCCTAAATGTCATCCCCTTCAAGAAAACATAGATAGTGCAGACCTGAGTGCAGCCACAGGGGACCCTTCCCCAGCTGGAGAGATTCCTAGAGGGTCAGCAATCCTGCCCCCATAGACTAAGTGAAAAACTAGAGTTGAAGGATGGAAACCTGCTTTCTTGAGACCTAGGGGGTTGGAGAACTTTGGTTTCCATCCAGGGCTTTCCAGATTTGTCACCCCAGGCTATTCCCTTGCCTGACAGCCTGAGGTCAAACATATACCAGAGTCCCTCCTGGATTTCTCTGAACATGTCATTCCGCATCTTGAGATGCCCCCTGGTGGTTGATGGGAAAATCCAACATTTAAAGTCAGACTCCTGTTTGACTGTCAGGTGTGTGGTCTTGGGGAAATTATTTAACTTCTCTGAGCCAAGTCTATCATGATGGAAGAATATTGCTTAACCTTCAGGTGTTAGTCTGAAATCAATGAGATAAGAAATCTGAATTCACTGCATGATGCCTGACATATGAAGTGCTCAATCAGTGTGAGCTTCCTTTCCCCTCCTTAACCCCTTCCTTACTATAATAACGAGAGTATTTCATGGAGTGAGTTTGAAGGAAGTCAGCAATGGGGTATAGACAAGACATATTGAAGATGGAATCATAAGAGGAACCCTTGGACATCTCTATTAAGACATACCCCTGCTTCTTCGAGACTGAGATACCTCAGAATTGACCCAGCCAGTGCTTAGGAGTCAAGATGCTTAGGTTCTGACCTTGTATTTGAGGGCCTTGCTCCTGGTCTTAGTTTCCTTGTATGTGAAATGAAGAAAAGTCAACAATTTAGCTGGAGTTAAGATGGTGGAGGAGTAGGAGGACCCTGAGCTTGTCTCAGCCCTCAAACACAACTAGATAGTTATCAAATTATGCTGAACACCCAAGAAGTTAATCAGAGAAGAAACAGTGCAAGTCCACAAGTAGAAAAGGGAAATCTTTTGGAAGGTAGGAGGTGTGGAAGTTCATTGGGAGAGACATAGCTGTGAATGTGGAGGCAGGAGGGATCCTGCTTACAGAGGCTACTACAAAGTATTAGAAGTGTGATGAACACAAAATCTGAACTTTTAAGTTCACTACTATGGGGAACATGCCTGAATTAAAGGTGCTCCAGTGGCAAAGAGGGGCAGAATCCCAAGAATGACAGAGTGATCTGAAGATCTGCTGGGTTACAGGAAGAATGGGTGGCACCAAGGTGCTGGGCTATTCCCAGGCATAGAATCTGGGAAGCCAGCAGAGAACAACAGGTCTTAGGGCTGGCATTCTGCTATAAACTGCAAATCACCATGCAGTCATGGAACCACTTTTCTGAGACAAGCTGGCAAGCACAGCAAGACTCTCCCCTGGAGGAACAGTGTGGGCAGGGGCCATGGGCATCCCTGAAATTTGGAGTTTTGAAACTTGGTCATGCACCTGAGATAAAAAGGCTGGGACATGGGCAGGGTAAACACAGGGTTCAGAGAAAACTGGGGGGAAAAAATAGGATGATTGATTGCTTTTCTGTGAGGACTCACCGAAGAATAGGGGATGAAATTTTCAGCTTCCAGGGGGCACCTGTGTGGCTCAGTTGGTTAACCGACTACTCCAGCTCAGGTCATGATCCTAGAGTCCCAGGATGGAGTCATGCTGAGCAGGGAGCCTGCTTCTCACTCTGACCATCCCCCTCTCATGCTCACTCTCTCTCTCTCAAATAAATAAATAAAATATTTAAAACAACAACAACAAAATCTTTGAGCACCCATGGTAGATACCAGGGCCCAATTATTTTCATCTCACCCATCAATGCTGAAACCCTTCAGGGAGTAAAACAGTGACACCCGGTGGAGGCCAGAGCCTCCTACACCAAGCTCCAACCCCCTGAGCCCCAGAGGCATTACCACTGAAACAAATTAGCCCAACAATCAGGCTAAAACTGGATACTGGGTGTAGTTTGGTCTGTTTGTTAAAAGAAACTACAGGGAGGAAGGAGGCAAGATGGCAGAGAGTACAGGACTCCAATTCAATGCATCCCCTGAATTTAGCTGGATATCTACCAAACCATTCTGAACACTCATGAAATCAGCCTGAGATGCAAGACTGTATATCTGGATCTCCACAAGCAAAAAATCCAGTTTTGAGGTATGAAGGATGGAGTTGTGATTCTGCAGGCAGATATTGGAAGATAAACAGAAGGGGGAGGGAGCTACCATAAACTGGCCCCTGGAAAGTGATATAACACTGGAGCACAAAAACATCTGGTGCTGGAGGAACTGTGATAATTTGCAGAGCAGTAGAAATGGGATGGGAAGGGTTTGATAACAGCTCTCCAATAGCAAACAGGAGCTGAGGGGAATGCATGCAGACCCAAGGCAGGCCACCCCCACTGCCACGAACTTTGGCACCAACTGCTGTTATCACAGACCTGGGACCACTCATGGTTTTAGAAGGACAAGGGGAAGAGACAAGCAAGGGCCTGAGTCAACTGCTGAGAGGGTTTCTGGGTCATGTACCACCCATGGGTGGCTTCAGTTCTCAGCAGCACTTACAGAAAGGGAAACTGTGTTCTGGAGGGCTCAAAGAGCAGACTGATTTCTCTACCCTGGGGCGGATGTCTGGGTGGGGATATTTTCTTGTGCTCTGATCCTCCAAAAAGGTGCAAAAAGCCACCAGAGAACAAAAGCCAAAAGAAAAAATGGTTTCCATGGAGCCCAGCCCCCTGATAAGGGGCAGAGCAATTCTGCTCAGGAACCCTCCCCCAGAAGATAAGCTGGAAGAACAAGAGGACAATAACCCTATGGTCCCTGTAAAACTATAAAACCCCAACACCCGGGGAAAATAGTATATTGAGCTCCAGGTATTGCCTCACAGCTTGTGTTTTTCTCAGACACAACTTTTTTTTTCCTTTTTATTCTTTCTCGTGTTTCTTTGTTTTTTCTTTTTACCTTTTTCTCATTTCAACTGGATGTTTAATATAACATATTTCATAGTACCTTTTTAACTTGTACTTTTTCATGCCTGTATATTTTTTAAAAAGATACAAGCTTCAATATAGTCTTTTTTCTCTATTCAATACGACCTTTATATATGTACCAGTTTTATTTTCCTTGTAATTGTGGAAAGTCATGTCCTCTAACAAAGAGAACAAAATACACCCAGGAAGTACTGAAACACCCTACCTTGCTCACATTGAGAGATTATAGCTCCCTTCCCCTCACCCCCTTTTTTAATCGTTAACTTTTTAAAAAAAAAAATTTCCCCAAATATGTTTATTTTATTTTTTCAGTGTTACAAGATTTATTGTTCATGCACCACACCCAGTGCTCCATGCAATACATGCCCTCCTCAATACCCACCACCAGGCTCGCCCAATGCCCACCCCATTCCCTCCAAAACCCTCAGTTTGTTGCTCAGAGTCCACAGTCTCTCATGGTTCATCTCCCCCTCTGGTTTCCCCCATACACCCCTCCCTTCCTTCTCACAATGCCCTCCATGTTTTCTTTATGCTAAGCATGTAAGTGAGACCATAAGGTAATTGGTTCTCTATGCTTGACTTATTTCACTCCACATAATCTCTTCCAGTCCCATCCATGTTGATACAAAAGTTGGATATTCATCCTTTCTAATGAAGGCATAATATTCCATTGTATATATGGACCATATCTTCTTTATCCATTCATCTGTTGAAGGGCATCTTGGTTCTTTCCACAGTTTGGGGATTGTGGCCATTGCTGCTATGAACATTGGGGTACATGTGGCCCTTCTTTATAATGCATCTGCTTCTTTGGGGTAAATACCCAGTAGTGCGATGGCACAGCAACTTCTTTCAGGACATGTCTCCAAAGACAAAGGAAACAAAAGCGAAATTGAACTTTTGGGGCTTCATCAAGATAAAAAGCTTCTGCACAGCAAAAGAAACAGTCAACAAAACAAACAGGCAACCCACAGAATGGGAAAAGACATTCGCAAATGACACTACAGACAAAGGTCTGATATCTAAGATCTATAAAGAACTCCTCAAACTCAACACTCACAAAACCGATAATTACATCAAAAGATGGGCAGAAGACATGAACAGACACTTCTCCAAAGAAGATATACAAATGCCTAACAGACACATAAAATGTTCATCTTCTTTAGCCATTAGGGAGATTCAAATCAAAACCACACTGAGCTAAAACCTTACACCAGTTAGAATGGCCAAAATCAACAGAACAGTAAACAACAAATGTTGGAGAGGGTCTGGAGAAAGGGGCACCCTCTTACACTGTTCATGGGATTGCAAGCTGGTGCAGCCACTTTGGAAAACAGTGTGGAGATTCCTCAAGAAATTAAAAATAGAGGTACCCTATGACCGTGCCATCGCACTACTGGGTATTTACCCCAAAGAAGCAGATGCATTAAAAAATTTTTAATTTCATAAATTTTATTCTTGGACTTCACTTTGTCTTTGTTTTTTTGGTGGTGGCTTCCAACCACTCTGGATTATCCAAGGGTGCATTTTGCCTGGATTGTGGTTGATATTTTCGGCTCTGCACATTCCCTCAACCACCCCTCAGCAGAATGACTAGGAGGAGTAACTCTCAACAAAGATAAGAACTGAAGATAATGGCCTCTTCTGCAGACCTAGTGGATATGGATATAAGCAAGATGTCAGAGATAGACTTCAGGTAACAGTTAAAATGTCAATAGCTAGGCTTGAGAAAACCATTAGCAGAAATATAGAATCTCTAAGGGCAGAAATGAGAGCTCATCAGGCCGAACCTAAAAATGCTATGAACAGACTGAAAGGCAAGATGGCTGAGGTGTAGGAGGCACAGAAAGCACTGGGTCCCATAAGTCCAGCTAAAGAAGCAGGAAACCACTCTAAAAGCCAGCAAACACAACAGGAGAGAGAAGAGAATAAGAATAGCAATTCTAGGAGCAGAAAATCGACCACTTTCAGAAAGGTAGGACGTGTGGAAAAAGTGAATTTAAAGCGACAGGAAGATAGACCCCGGGGGAAGGGGCCGGCTCCCAGCAGCCGCAGTTCCGTGGAGCACAAAATTCGGAACTTCTAGTCTGCTCCATTGAGGGACATCGCTCCGGAGGTGAACCAGGGGTTCAGCCCTCGCAGGGAAAGTGTGGTTTCAGGAACCGTGGGGTCACTGAGGGACCAGGGGAGCCTGAGTGTGGCAGAGCTCCCAGGTATTGGGGTGGAGAAGCCAGCAGCAGAGGAGCCGCGCAATGCTGCATAGGCCTACCTTGGACTATAGGAACTGAGACATATAGTTCATATTGGGCTGCCTTACGTCAAGCGGGAACCCCACCTGGGCAGCTCTGGAGACACCCCCTACTTCCTCCTCCGGGAGGAGCAGTGCGGGAGCGCGCAGCAGGAATCTGCTGGTTTGGGGACTCCAGACAGGGCCGTGTGCCACAGATAGAAGCTCTCCGCCAAGGGCTAGCTGAACACAAAGCTCGCGCCGCAGACAAGGGAGATGGGAATGATAACGGCTTTCATCTAAGGGCCTGTGGAGGATCGCGGTGCCCAGCACTTGGCTCCTCTGAGCCAGAGATGGGGAGGCCGCCATTTTCATTCGAGGCCTCAAGGGCGGTACAGAAAACACTCAGGGAACAAAGACTCTGAGAGCAAACCTGAGCAAAGTGCTTGGCCCATCCCCTGGCATGGGTGGTGCAATTCCGCCTCAGGCAAAGACATTTGAGAACCACAGCAATGGGCCCCTCCCCCAGAAGATCAGCAAGAATATCCAGCCAAGACCGAGTTAATCAATCAGTGAAAACTGTGGAACTCCAGAGAATCTCTCTCACCCATGTACTCTTACCTTGACAAAATGACGAGGCGGAAAAACTCACCACAAAAAAAAGAAGAGACAGTACCGATGGCGAGAGAGACCTAGTCAATGCGGACATTAGTAATATGTCAGAAATAGAGTTCAAAATGACACTTATCAAGATGCTAGCAGGGCTTGAAAAAAGCATAGAAGATATTAGAGATCTCTTTCGGGAGAAATAAAAGCCGTTTCTGGAGAAATAAAAGAAATAAAATCTAACCAAGTTTAAGTTAAAAAAGCTATTAACGAGGTACAATTAAAAATAGAGGCTCTCACTGCAGAAATAAATGACACTGAAGAAAGAATCAGCGATATAGAAGAACAAATGATGGAGAATAAAGAAGCTGAGAAAAAGAGAGACGAATAACTACTGGACCATGAGAGGAGGATTCGAGAGATAAGTGATACCATAAGATGCAACAATATTAGAATA
>JAQQSY010004072.1:0-12550 GCA_028646535.1 Procyon lotor
GGCAATGGGGAAAGGGCTAGAATTGGGGAAATAACACACATAAGAGTAGAACCAGCAAAACAGTCCTTGTAACATCTCCTAGTTACCCAGCATGTGGCTGGCCAAGCACCCAGCTCTCTCCTGCTCGCCGGTCCTCACTACAGGATTCCTCATTCCATTTCGCAGGAGAGAAGATGAGCTTGGAGAGACTGTGTGCCCCGTGCGAAGCCATGCAGCTTCTAGGTGCCAAAGCCTGGACACAGCCCGTGTGTGTTGGCTCCTAACCCATCATGCAGGTCGGACACCCTTAGAGAGTATGGTAGACAGATTGCCCCCCAACAACGCTTACATCCTGACCCCTGGAACTTGTGAGTATGTCACCTTACATGACAAAGGAATCTTTCAGATAGGATTAAGTTCATTAAGGATCTGAAGACGGAAGATTATACTGGATTATTCAGGGGGGCCCAACTAGAGGGAGGCAGGCGAGCCAGAGAAGAAGGTACGTTGACCAAACCAGGGGTCAGAACCAAGATTTCAAGATGCAACACTGCTGGCTTTGAAGGTAGAGGAAGGGGCTATGAGCCAAGTAATGGGGGTGGCTGCTAGACAGTGGAAAAGGCGGGAAACCAAATTCTTTCTCCCTGAGACTCTACTGAAGAAATACAGCCCTGCCAATACCTTAATTTTACCCCAGTAAGACCCATTCTGGATTTATCGTCTCCAGAGCTGTAAGAAAATACATTTGTGTTGTTTTAAATTACCACTAAATTTGTGGTGATTTGTTACAGCTGTAATAAGAAACTACTACAGAAAGGGAGGTCTGAGCGTGTTGAGAAGCAGAGGAATGGAGCCACCGACATTAGCCACAGTGGTGAGCGCTAAGCCCGTGCCTAGAACCCATCACAATTTTCTACATGTGTGAACTCAATCCATTCATGAGGTCGGTACTTAAACCATCTCCTTCTGTAGATGAGTTAACTGGGGTATAGAGAAAAGACCGCACAGTGATTAAATGAGGTAAATAAGGACTTCAGACAAGGCATTCGGACCCTAGAACCTTCCTTCTTCATGCCCTCTACCCTACTCTGATTCTGGACGAGACTGGAGAGGATTCACTAACCCTTCCCAACAGTCATTAGTTGAGGGTCTGCTCCGGTCCAGGTACATGGATGAGTATGCTCTGTGCTCTTTTTTTATTCAAAGATTTATTTGTTTATTTTAGGGAGAGGCAGAGAGAGTCTCAAGCAGACCCCCCGCTGAGTGTGGATTCCCAACGCAGGACTCAATCTCATGACACCAAGATCATGACCTGAACCAAAATCAAGAGTGGGATGCTTAACCGACCGTGTCACCCAGGCACCCCACTCTGGTGTTCTTAAGGGTGATTTGGGAGGGGAATGAGATAATTAAGTCACTCACAGTCTGCAACCTGGAAATAACATCAGAGAAGATTGGACACAACAGCGGGGGACGTCTAGAAGAGGTCAGACACTCTAGTTTCTTGGGGAGTGAGGTCAACGTTACAGTTAAGGGGGAGGGAGGGAAGAAAGAAGGAAGGAAGGAAAGCAGGTAGGCAGGCAGGCGGAAAAGCAGGTGCAAAGGCAGAATCCTAGAAGAGCCAGGCACAGTCAAGCACAGTCGGGCTGCATGTGGCCAGCTTGTCCTCAAGGGTCTTTGTCCTGAAGTGGTGAAGAGATGTCCGAAAGGTTGGGGGTAGGAAGATAAAATGTCAGATCTTGGACAGTGCAGTGCTCGGGGAGAATGACAGACATGAGCTACAGAGCTGGAGAGAAGTGGATTTTTATGGGTTGAAAGCTGTCCCTCCCCACCAGAGACAACAAAGTCCTAACCCACAGTATTGTGAATGTGGCTTTATTCAGAAAAAAAGCTCTTTGCAGATAGACAAATTAAGATGACGCTATTAGGGTGGGTCCTAATCCAGTATGACTCGGTCTTTACGAAAAGGGGAAGGTTGGACACAGAGACAGACAGACAACCCCCCCCCCCATATACACACAGGAAGAATGCCACGTGAAAAATGAAGGCACAGACTGGGGCGATTCCCCTACATCCAAGAAACACCAAGGATGTCCAGCAAAACAACAGAGGCTAGGAAAGAGGCCCAGAACACATTCTCCCTCCCAGCCCCGAGACACCTTGATTTCAGACTTCCAGCCTTCAGACGGGGAAAGAGCAGAGGTCTGTTCCCAAAGCTCCCAGTTTGTGGGACTTTATTTAGCAGCTCTAGGATGCTGCCACACGGACACAGCAGGTCTCCTGAAGACAGCATGGAGCGGTACCCCTCAACGTGAAGCCCAATGCGCACTGAGAACAGTGCAGGTGATAAACTGGAAGCGGAAGGCCCGCGCTGCTCACACGTTGCAGAGGAATGCCCTGAGCCCTGAGGATGCGGGGCAGCTTCTATCCACAAGATGCCAGAAGCACACCTTACCCTCCCAAATTGCAACAGCCTAAAACATCTCCAAACATTGTCAAACACATGCTGGGGAGAAAGCACCCTCGGCTGAGACTCACAGGAATAGGGAGACGAGAGAGATACTAAAATAGTATTTTTATTTAGTTCTGCAAACATTTAGGCATCATCAACTCTGACCTGGGTTCTGTGCAAGCCAAGAGTCCAAAGACGAACAAAGAGCCACCCCTAGCCCTCCATGAGCTCCAGGTCCATTAGGATGGCTTGCAATTCACTGCAACATTTGCTGTAAATGCTACCGACAAAAGCATAAAGAAAAGTTTCTGGAGATTAGAGCGTGGTTATGTAAGCTGAATTCATTTTTTTATGCATACACTGTTATTTCAAATTATTTCAAAATAAAGCCACATTTCTACTGGCCAGAGGCTATTTTCCCATAATTTTCTTCCAGCATTGTTTATCCTGTATTTTTTATGAGTTTTGAGGTTATTACCAAGTTTTCAACAATCATTAGGTTGTGCCTACGCCATAATTGAATACGACTTTATTACCCCCGCAAACAGACATAAATATTTAATCCTTATGCTCTACCTGACAACGTATTTTTGGGGGGGCTAATAAATTGCTTTTGGGGGTTGCCCACAGGGTAAGTACCTTCTGCGGATTTGCTTCGACATTTTCTCCAATGTGCTATTAAGCACATCAACACCACTTGCAGTCCTGAGTGGGGCATTTTAAAGAAATGATGGAACCATGTGTTTCATCCAAGATGAAGTAGCAGGTGGAGTATTGCTCACTGTTGCTGATTCTATGGGGCGGTTTGCCCAACAAGTAGAAGGCGCAGGATTTCTCCAGAATGCCACTGAGGAACCCTGCAGCCCAGCTCCCGACAACTCCCGACAAAGTTCACCTTCGAAGCACCGGTGTCATTCCGAGACAGCGTGTGGACACTGACCCCACTTCTAGGGAACAGCAGATAGCCCTCAGCTCTTAATAACCTGATGCGGAAACAGTGCGTTTCTCAGGTGGGGGCTGGCTCCGTCCGCCTGCTGCAGAGAGGACCCCCCTCCGGGGTGTGTGAACTCGCCTCGGGCATTCGTGAAACACTTCCTGGTGTGGACGCTTCACCTGCCCTCTGCCTTTCTTCCCCTTTTGGTATTTTGGGGGAGTGGTGTTAGAGGAAAAAGAATCTGGGTAAAGAGAAAGTTCAACATGCTTGCAATCAGATTTGAAGGGGCAACAAACAGCCTCTCTTTTCGGGCTGCAGTCACATCCGTGCGCTCGGAGGCAGGGGCTAAGGAACACTCGCTATTTAGCAAAAAAAGGATGAGCAAATAGAGCTTCAACACCCTGCCCAAATGCAAAAATGCTAATGCTGCAAAATAGCCTTATTGGATTTTTTTTTTTTTTTTTATCACCACACTGACTCCCAGGGAAGAAAGTTACACCAAGTTTATTAAGTAATTCAATTTTGAACAACTTGAAGGAAGCCTCTAACTCTTTTACCACGCTAACAAGCACAGCGCCTCTGACAGACTGGCTGCCAGGAAAGTTCCATCCCCACTGTTTTTGTTTACCCAGCAAATTGTAGTTTTGTTGTCTGAGGGAATTGGGAACCAGGGACTTTGTAGAAAAGTGTAATAGAGAGAAACTTCACCAAACCCAGAACAAAACAATTCTTCTCTAACAAAATTAACCCCTTGGACTCCATCCGTTTAAGCTTCCTGCAGAATTGAGTGGCCTCCAGCCGGTGAGCTGACCTTCCCAGCAGGTGCAAAGCAGGGGGTCCCTGAGAAGAGAAACACTAAGGAGAACCTAGAGGGGGTGAAAGATGCTTCCCCACACAGTCATCGGGTCTAAGATGGATGGGTTTCATAAACTAACCACTCCAGCCTCACAGAGAACAAGGTTCAACAGCTGAAGTCCTGGAAATAATATTCTAGGACACACACATTTATGCATAATGCATACAGTGGGTCTACATGGTGCTTAAACACACACACACGCACGTGCAGCTTTCATTCTGACTTTAAGAAATTACTGAGGAATAAAGGGATGAAGAAATGTGCCCTATTTCTATAAAAGAATATTATTCAGCCTTTAAAAAGAAGGAGATGCTGTTGTATCACTGTATCGCATGCCTGAAACTAATATAACACTATATGTTCCCTCATCAGAATCGAAAGAAAAACTTAAGAAAATAAATATAAAGAAGGTAATCTTGCCATTTGTGGCAACACAGATGAACTAGAAGGACATTAGGCTGTGCAAAATAAGGCACACACAGAAGGGCACGTACTGTGTGATCCCACTTACACGAGCTGTCTAAAACATCTCAACTCCTGGAAGCACAGAATAAATAGTAGTCGCCAGGCGTTGAAGGGGAGGAAACATGGGGAGTGATTCAATGGGGACAGTGTCAGTTATGCAAGACGAGTGAGTTCTAGAGTTCTGCCGTGCAACACCATACCTATAATTCATAATACACACTTAAAATTCTGCTCTTAAAATTCTGTTAAGAGGGAAGAGCTCATGTTAAGTGAGTGTTCTCATAAAAACAAAGGCACAAGGAAATTTTTAAAGGGACAGATATGTCATTACCTTGACTAGGGTGACACAATCATATATTCAAACACACACCATTCCATACACATTAAATATGCCCAACTTTTTTTTTTTCAGTTATCAATTAAACTCAATTAAGCCATTAAAAAAAATTACCCAAGAAAGATCTGCACTACTAGGTGGGGAGGAGGCCAATAAAGACATCCCACTATCTGCCCTAAGCCCCTTGAGGGCACCTTGTCTCTGTGCTGCCTCAGGTTGGGGCATTTTCAGGGTGTATTTTGTGAGAATGTGGTAGCTCCCTGACACTCAGACAGTGGATGTAAGGATGTGCCTCCAAATGGCCCCAGCCTCCCTGAATAACAAACACCCTCCATGCACGGCTTGACCTGGAAGCTGCTCACTGCCAGCTTCTCCTACCCTCTCCAAGGAGTGAGCTCCATTACGTTACAGTCAGCCTCGCTTCTCTGGCTTAGCGGTACCCAAAAGCATGGCACCTCTCTTCCTTCCTTTTCTTGCCCATGCTCTTCATCTTTCACCTGTGGCTGCTGTGCTGTCCCCAGAACTTTCCAGAGGGCATCTCTTTGTTTGTGCCTTAGCTAAAGATAACACCAGGGTACCTGAAGGAATGCCCCCAAGGACATTTCTGGAGGTTGATGGAAACTTCCCACCCGTTCGTGGGGTGAGTCATTGTGGGGTCTCTTTCTGGAACTCACATAGACCTCACCTCTCCTCAAAGTGCTTCTCTCATATCACGTCACATCTCAAATATCATTCCATAGCAATCACTGACCACAAGATGTTAAGGAATTCAAAGACAAATAAGAAATGAGGGTAGACCTCAGCGATATTTTAAAGTTAGAATGGGATGTTATCCACCTCTGTTAGAATCAAGCGGTGGTTTCCCACTGCCTCCTGCTCTGTTAGCACCGACCTCCTTACCCCAGCGAATGCCTTGGCTCCTGGGCTTGCTCACCCCTTCAGAAGCAGCAACCCTCTCTCTCCTGAGCTCTCTCGTCTCCAGCCAAACTGGCCTGAGTATTTCATGAAATGCTGCATGAACCCTCCAGCACCCAGATTATCGACACATGGCTTCCCTCCCACTGGAAATCCTCCCTCACCCCTTCTTAGAGGATATCCTGTTCACCCTTTTTGTGACAGTTTCAAGATCACCTCCTCCAAGAAGTCCTCCTCCTTGAACTCCTGGACCAGGATCTTTCAACATAGACTCTCACAGACCGGTTTCCTTTTTGTAAAAGCTGTCATCATAGTCTGAAATCATATATTAATCATGGTGATTCCTCTGTGTCCCTCTGCCCTGTCCCCCTGTAAGCTCCAGGCCGGTATGGAGTAGAATCTACATCTCTACGATCTGGCACACAGTAGGTGCTCTTAGCCAACGTCTGCTGAAGGAAGCAGTGAATGAATGCAAACAGTGTGCCATCTGGTGGGCGGCGCTAAAGCCGATTTCTGGTGCACATTCCTGCTGCGGTGCCCTGATAGTGTGGTGGAATCAGGCGTTCTTTTGAAACCCGACTCACATAGAAACCACTTCTCAAGTCTTCCCATTATGTCCAGGAGGCCTTCCCTCCAGATGATGCCAGAGTTCCATTTGTTTGACAAACGCAGGAACACCAACAGAGTCTTACTGTGAAATCCGCATTAACTGAGACGAGTTTTCTACTGTTGTAAGGGACATAACGGGAACGAGCGGCAGCAATACAGAAAACGGGAGTGACATGGAATTCCATAGATTGATTTCCAAAAATCGAGACATCGAGAACCATGCAGAGCTGGGCAATTAATATCCCGAGTACTAGAGGCACCACCTACCAAGCTGCAGCACTCTGGGTTTTGGGGATGACACCTGATTTTATGTAGACAGATATACGCCGACATTGAGTATGCAACTCTGTATTTCCATATGTCAGGTAAAGTACAACCTTAAGCATATTCTGAATAATTCATTCAGGCAAAGGTCTGATAAACAGATGTCTGTAATGCGATAGTTCTGAAGGTGCCATTTTTCTGACATGAAAAAAAATCCCTGCTTAAAAGCCAGATGGCAAATAAACCCCAGTTCATCACTTAGGCTCACACGGGGAATTCCAGCACATTTTTCATCAATTCCCACTCTATATTTAACACAGTAAATATAACAGTGAAGTATTATGTCTCTTCCTTCTCAATCCATCTCAACCATGAGTGTTAATCTCTCCTGGGTCGGAGGCAGTGTTTACTCCAAATAAGCAAATGAGCTTCCATGTAACAAATTATCTCTTTGCAGAAACAACAGAAAATTCTGTAAGCTCAACTGTTTTAGTTTATTGGAGATCGCAAGAAACAGATTTGGCAAAAATGTCTGTTTTTCCCACCCTGCAGCCCTTTACAGAATAATCGGGAGTTGAGCATTCCATTACGTAAACAAGAGCCTCCTTGGGATTTGCTTAGATAGGAACTCGCCGTTATCCTGGGTCAGGGATTACAGTCGAAGGGTCAGACCATCCTAGGTGCCATCTCACGGCTTGGGCTCTGGCTACTGTCTTCTCTGGCTGCAAGAGAAACATCCCGCACAGTCTCTTGACTGCACCCCTCCAGATGGGGCATTTCTAGGATGGAACTTTTCTTGACTTGCCATGTTGCTAAAATGTACCCCACGAGAGAAATGAATGGACTTGGTGGTCGAGACGTGATTTCTCCCCCACTGGATTAAAGACTGATCTTTCCTTCCTACCTTCCTTCTTCTCTCCCCTTTTTTTTTTTTTCCTTCTAGACACATCTGTCAAATACCCATGTTAGGCACTGAGATGGGAGAAATGAATGAGGCAGCCTAATGAGGAACACTGTCAGCAGATCATTTACAATAGAGGGGGGTGAGCACGACTTGGGAGCGTACAGTGACCATGCTGAGAACACAGCACCCAGCTTTCCATGATATAGGAGGGTAGGAGGGATGTCAGGAAATATTCCTGGTTCTGTGAACCTTACAAGAACCTCTTAAATTGCATCCATACAATAGGCAAGTATTCCTTAGCACCTAGCACATGCAAGGTGCTGGGGATAGAGCAATGAACAGGACTCTGTCTCACACAGCTCACAGGCCAAGGAGGAAGGTAGGAATCAATGATAAAAAACACAAGGTTTTTGTTGTTGTTGTTGGTTTTGTTATTTTATACCAACTGCACTGTATGCTATGAAGGAAGAGGAAGAAGTTCTTAAAAGAGAGTAGACACAGGATCCCCATTTATACGCGGTTGGGAAAGGCGTCATGGCAAAAGCAATATTGCTTCTGAGACCCGAAGAATGAACAGAACTGTTAGCCAGGTGAGGCAAAGAGAGGTGAGCATTCCAAGCAGAGGGAACAGTGTGTGTCTGATGCTTAGCACATTGGTAGGACTGGAAGAGGGCCAAAGTGGCTCCAAATAATGAGTAAAAGGGAACCAGAGATCAGTGTGTAGAGACGCACAGGGGCCAGAGGAGTTTGCTTTAGGTTTCACAGCAATGGCAAACCAATGATGAGTTTTAAGATCGAGAGCGGGTAGTGACAACATGATCAGATTTGCGTTTGAAAAGATTGCTCTCCTGAAGGGGGACACGGGTAGAAAGGAGTTGTTATAGAAATATCCACAGAGGATTTTGTGGTCATTCTGGTGGGAGATGATGACATTTTAGACTAGGATATTGGTGAAGGAGCTGGCAAGAAATAGACATGTTGAGTATATATTTTATAACGAGATGTTTGAACCTGCTGAAACAAGAAATGAATTATTCATTGGTATGTTTCAATTCACCACACAGGCTCGCTCTAACAACATCAACAGCATCAATAGTAACGACAAAAGAAAAACTAACTCCTACCAACCTTCTGTGCACTGGGGACTCTTCTAATAATTGTATAAATATTAAGTGACCGGATCTTCCCCATAACCCTACCAAGTCGGTACGATGAGTATTCCCATTTTATAAATAAGGAAACGGAAGTACAACCTTTTCCAAGGTCACACCCAACTATTAAGGTTAAACATAACTCACATGTCTGGATCCTTTGAACAAGAGCAAAGAAACCTCTCCCATTGCTTGTGTCATTTACTTACAAGATGCCAGTGCCTGCCTTCGGTTCCTTATTTCAATTAAAGGGTGTATATACCTCAAATATAGAAGTAGGTTATAATTTCTTCATCTACAAGTTGAGCACAACCACAGGCATTTAGTTATGAGGGTAGCACAAAATGAAAGAATCTTGCAGCCCCCCACCTGCACGTGCCAGGCAATTTGTAGATACCCTTCCACGTCAGACGCAGGGAGGTGTGTATTTTTACTCTCTCCGCCCTACAGATGAGGGAAAGGGGGCTCACGGTGTGCAGTACGTGCACGCCAGTTCTTACAGCTGGGGGGAGATGGAGCAGGGATTTACACCCAGGTGTCTGCCTCCCAACATACTCTCCACACCCAAGAAAGAGTGAGCGGCAGGCTCAGTACTCCTGACAGGCCAACAAATGGCCACAAGCTGCTGATTGAAGATTGAAAAATTGTAATGCTTCCAGTCTTGGTGAGAATTCTGAACACAAGAGGGAATCAATGCCTGGGGCAGGAGAAAGTGCCTGCTGCCAAAGAGAAAAAGGAATGCAAGGAAACCCAAAAACATACACAGGAAAGTACACATGCACACACACACACAGCTGAAAATCTCTTCCAGGAATCCTGTTTTCTCTTTAATAGCCCATTTCTCTTTATGCTGCTCTCATTGACACGAGCGATTTATATATCCTGTGCAACTTTGATGGCAGAACCCCTGTTCACTGTTTTCTTTGTGTCTGTACTTTGTTTTTCAGTTTGTTGCAATAAATCTTTAATACGGATTGAATTATGAGTTTTAAATAATTGATAAAGCTGATTCCGAATGCTTCCTACCGCAGTCCTATAACAAGCTGAAACTTTGGGGGCTGGGGTGCACTCACTACCCTCACATTCCCCAACCTTTATCCTCACCTCTCTCTTGACCTCCAACATCCTCAATATGGTCCGTGATCACAGCTAGATATGGAGCTGGATGCCAACGGGCTGGTCATGGGTTCAAGCTATGCAATAGGTTGTGAGCATTCTTAACGGCATTGGCTTCAACCTCACTCATTATGTACGATTTGGCAATGAAGTGGCAGGTTATGAGCATGACATAGAATTTATTCATTCGATTCATTTTTATTGAATAGCTACTAAGTATCAGGCATGGAATAAGCATTGGAGAGACAACTCTGAGCAAAAGCAGACATGCTCCTTTGTCCCCTTGGAGCCCGTGGCTTAGCAAGTTGACAGATGTTAATTTTAAAAAGACCAAGACCAAAATGAAATTGTAACTGTGCTAAGTGCTATAAAGGGAGGCGCGTGGTGCAGTGAGTACAGACGAGAAGGTCCCACTCGGCCAGACAGACACATAGTGTGGGAGGATGTCTGAAAGGGCCCCGGGGAATCTGGGACGTTGAACACAAGGGGCTGCAGACGGGATCCTGCAGGGCCAAGGAAGTTGTATTAGGGATTTGGTCATTTTCTTAAATGCACTGGGAAGAAACATCGTGTTTTAGTCTGTGCAGAGACATGACCCGATCAATACTCATGTTTTCTACACAGCTTATAGACAAGAAGCAGGCTTTTGGAAGCCACCAACCTGGGTTCAAATTTCCATTATACTCTCTAATTGTTGCATCAGCTTTCGTTTCCTTCTGTGTCAAACAGGAACAGCTCCCACCGCCCGCCCTCCCCTCCACCTCCCACCCTCCCGTCCCTTCGCCAGGTGTGGTCAGCACTCAGTAAGCAAATGCAGGGAAAGCTCAGCTCTTGGCACATGGTACTCCCTGCAGGTGTGCTGCTGCTGCTGTTGCCATGGCTGCTGTTGCCATAGTGATTTCCCTCCAGATGGGTTGTCAGCTACCCTCAGGGGTGGAGCACCCTTTCTGCACTTCCTTTCACTGAATGCATTTTTTTTAAATGTCACCTAAATTCCCTGCCCACTTGTCACAACTCTTTCATTGACGTCGACCACTCACCAGGCCGTTTTCTATAATGTGACCACTATACCTGCACTTAGGTAGTGTCAATTATGTCCAAGCCCTGTTCTGAATGCTTTGGACGCACCATCTCAAATCTGCATGGGATACGTGCAATGAGGACCCTCATTTTACAGATGGGAATGCTGATCCCAGAGAGTTTAAGCAAATTGCCCGAAGTCCTACATCTGAGAAGTGGCAGAGCTGGGATTGAGAGCTGCCTTCTGGCCCCATACTGCTCGCTGCCAGTAGAGTTCATCCATCCCTCTCTCCTTGAAACGCAGTCCACCGTGCATATTCTCATGGGGCCCCATAATCACCTTTTATTTCCTTCTCCATCCTCCTCCTTTTCACAAAACACTGTTACTGTCAGGGATCTACAAATCTGCATCTCTCCCCCTCCTCTTCCTCCTTCATTTCCTAACACAGATTCTTCTCCTGATCAATCTCATACAGTTGTCTTGTACAAGCCATCAGAGGAGTGGGTAGATTGCTTTACGAACCCTCGTTTATCCAGCAGGGAAACAGACGTTTAGAACAGCTAATGGCGGAGGCAGAGGAACTGGGTAAACCAGTTGGTTCTTCCACTCCCTGACTCCCATTCCATGTTTACTAAATCAAGATATTCAGGGAAGGAAGCCCGATTCTATATTTTCTTTAAAGCTACCAGGGGGTTTGAGAAATTAAGAGCCACTGGGATATATAATCTTGGAGGTCTGGACTTGCTCTTTCAGTCCCAGAATGTCATAGAAATAAACAACCTTACTGATATATATTGTATTCTTTGAATTGGTGCTTCTCTGAACTGAACTTCTACGGATGAGACGGCCAGGTGTTTTTGTTTTGCTTTTGTAAATGACGTTAGATCATCCGGAGGTCTGTTTTATTTGTTTGTTTTAATTTTATCTACAGCCAGCATTTAAAGCTGGTGAAAAGTGTGAAATACACTGACATTTTTAAGTGGTAATTTTCAGAGGCTTTGTTAGTTCTGGAAGGGTATGTGTTGCAAATTCTAGATGGAAAACATTTGGAAACACTGAGACATTTAATTTTAGCTGAGCGAGCCACATGTTACTTATGAAACATCTATTTTGAGAACTGCAGCAGAGACTTAAACCTGACACTTCTTATTCTGGTCTACTACCTTCACTGATAAACAAAATAAAATTACAAACACAGGGAAAATGGCTTTTAAGGATACTAGCAAAAAAAAAAATGAAGTAGGGGGAGCTTCATTTAAACTGATGTAATATGGTTTTAACTGTCTGTTTTTTTTTTTTCTTTTTCTTTCTATTTTTCTATTTTTTTAACCAAAAAATCCTTAGTTGATTCATAAAATTTTAGTGGGATCTAAGGTGTCAGTTTAAAGTTTCATGAAATTGCATTTAGGACCCCAAATAGGGCCAGTATTTGGAACCAGATTCCAGAAATACTTTTTGTCTTGGGGTATCCTTAGGAATACTGCTAGTCAGGCTGGACGGCAGAACGAAAACAGAAATATGAGATAGATCCCAGGCTTGAGGTGAGA